>DWON01003375.1:0-18177 GCA_018251015.1 Phocides pigmalion okeechobee
GCCGAGTGCGCCGCGCCGCGCCGCGCCCGCGCCGCGCGCGCCTGGACCTGCGCCGCCTGCCTCGCGCCCTCGCGCGGTCGGTGCCCCTGCCTCTAACCGCTAACCCCTTTAGTGATATATAGGACTTGCCTTAAATCTCGCGCGGCTGCACGCGATCGTATTTGTATTGAGAGACGGTATTAGCGAAGCGACCCGATGCGGATGTAAGCGAGGGGTTGCATACGTGCGGCGCCTGTTTTCGGATTTGTTTCGACAAATCTGTTAGACGCCGCCTCGTGGCGGATAACCGCATTGCGCGAACGATCTGAGCGGATACCCCCTCTTTACTTCGTAATTATAACAGGTACCACATTAATATTTATCATATTAAAAACTCTGTCCATAAATTATTCCAATATTATTCAAATCGAATGGATAATAATTATATTCCTGACACTTATTCTACATTATAAAAAATATCTATTTCATAATTTAATCAACAATAGACAATTAGTATTCTTTTATAAATAAACAACCATCAATAGGATAGATGCACTGTATAGTTAGTAAAGTAATAAACTATTTTGTGTAGTGGGCAACATGACATCTAAAATATTTAATGTTTAAAGTATAATCTTAAATTTTCACTTTTATATATTATTTCCACAAAATATCACATACCTTATTTACTGCATAATTGTTCTATGTTTTACATTATTTTATATTAACTGTAAGATTTCTAACAGTTAATAACAAATTAACAATTATTCTACCTTATATATCCTTTTATAAGCAAAACCGAGTTTAATCTGAATACTTTACATGCTATCCTATTGTTAAAATTAATAATTGCCATTAGCTTATGTGCTATCGATATACTTTCGTGATGGACATAAATCAGTCCCATTTCTCACCCATTACAAAATTTGTATTTGTTCATATAAAAAATACGAAATTATATCCACAAGTTTATGATACAAAAGCATAAAATTATTATATTATTTAGTTGATAGTAAGTAATCGTTTCAGCCCATCAATATCGACATCCAAGTTCAAACATTATCGTAGTGACTCTGGTTGTTGGTACATAGATACGTTGTTATTCCTGATTGTAATTAAGATCGTGACCTCGTTTTCAAGTGTGGCCAACAACCGCACCTCTCCAACCGAAACACAATTATTGCTTGCCGGCGGATTGTGAGAGTAAAATAAACATAAAAAAACTATATTGTGGGCTTCAAACCATAGGTCATATAAACAAAAAATATATTTTCATCTATTAATCTATTCTATTTTTGGCCACACACATTGTCTATTTTTTTGTAAATGACTTATTAAGAAAATTATGAAATATTTTTAGTATAGTCAGTAAAATGCAAGTCAGTTATTTAGTATTTGTGTTCTGTGTGAAGAATATTTTGCAGTAAGATCCTATAGTTTGATGCCCGTGATACGTACGTAAAGTAAGGAATAATACAAACGGTCGGGCGGTTACACCGAGCGTAACGTGCGTTATTGTTGTTGCCAAAGAGCCGTCCGCGCGGCGCTGCGCCGCCGCCGCCAACTGCAACATCCAGCAGTACGTGCGCGCGCTGCACGACCGCCGCTCCTCCTCCGGTGCGCACCCTTGCCATCGCCCCTTCATGCTACGCACGTTACGACCCCTTAAGCCACCCTTCGTGCATCTGTCTCTAACTACATCTCTTAGCCTCTCTCGACGCATGCAAAGATCATTTCAAGATATGCCTCCCCTTAACACTTTGACTGCGGCACACATTACATCGAGTCAGGATTGTGAGAGGCGCGACTAGACTGGAGCTCGAGACTGGGTAGCATCAACGAACATATAAACGTAATATCCGCTTTCCGTCTTGTATCGCTGACGTAAACACAGCTTTTGTGTTCACCCGTAATCCATACAGATGTAAGTAAACAACAGGTGTGTACAAGGCGCGCTTTGCACCAAATAATACACAGCAGTGTTGTACGCCGCAGGGAAAGTGTTAAAAGACCCTTCGTGCATCTGTTTTTAACTACTTCTCTTAGCCTCGCTCTCGACCCATATAACTCTATCTCGAACCATGCAGTGCATTTCAAAAATGTCACACATAATCCCTAAATTACCTTTGCAATACCCTCATACAACTCTTTCCTTCTTATTCTACACGTCTTATTACTCATGCGACGGTCGTATTAAGATCAACATCTCTCTATGTATGCAACAATTATTTCAAGATTTGTTCATCCACAATGACTCCTTGCAACGTCTCCCATTACCTCCTTCCTACTTTTACATAGACAAACCTATGCAATATTCCCCATCATGCATCGTTTTCAACGATATATCTACTTCACACGAATCGTGCAATGATAATTTTAAGATCCTATTATATCTAATACTGCCTACCTGTGTAACGTCCATGCATTTTTTGTTGTACGCGAGTTAAATTTTGCATCTTATGGGTTAAAAATCTTAAGGGCTCTTTTTGAAATAATTTTAAACCGCTACTATACTAAGACGTTCGTTTTGGAAGTTTCCACCGCGGCGGCTGCCAGCTACGATGTTCTTACTATTTCTGCATCTATGTCCATTTCGCGCTATTAACATTTATGACAAATCTTCAACGCTATTTATCTCTCTCCATCTTTTGATCTTTACGATTCTCTTGTCCGCGTTTCTGTGTCGCTCCTACGAACTTCATGAGACTCTCCTGAGCTCCACAAAGTCCTTATCTACTACGTATCTCCTTTACATATCCATTACCATTTAGATTTCTTGCATTACATCTGTCTTCTATGTCTTGGCAGTTTAACATTTTGGCTTGACTCATATCGATTCCTCTAAAGTTCTTATAGCTTACACTTTAATATTTCAAACATTAAAAAATTCTGAATTTGACTAATGATGATCTAACAACTGTATTAATATTGATGCTGTTACGTGTATGACGTAATATGATAAAACGATAGTTTGATCAAAGTAATTGCTGGGAATCTATAGTTAAAAATGCATTTGCACTCCTGACAATGGTCCATTAAGTTCTCGAAGTGAATTTTATTTATTGGCACTTGGTGTTTAAGACACTTGGTCATATTGGTATATTATGGCGCTTGGTCATATCGGTTTATTATGGCACTTGGCCATATTGGCTTATTATGGGACTTGGTCATATTCGCTTATTATGGCACTTGATCATTTTCGTGTGTTATGGCCCTTATAAGTATTTTGAAAGCAGAGCCTTGCTCTGCTGTGGACCGAAATGGATGAAGAAGTCATGGGAATGCAGAACAACAAAAATGATGCAAGTAATTTCCAAGGAGTTGTCACTGATAATTTGAATTTTAATTTTAATTTACGGTCACAGAGTCATGACATGATATTACTAATGAAACATTTTTTTATAGCCCAAAAGTATATTTCGAACGCGGACATACATTGTGGTTACATATTCTATAAAATGTTCATCTCATTCAAACAAGCTTTGATTTTTCTCTTTGATGTTCTAACACTTGGTTGCTTTTTGTGGTGTCTTGTGTATGATTTACTGTGTAGATACTATTTATGTCGATATGTATAATTTATAAAATATAAACATAATCTTTGATTGTTGAAATTATATTAATGTTTACAACAAAAACTTTAAAAGTAACAGTTGGATAGTTCGTATAAAATTGTACATTGTTTATTCTTTTTGAAAGTATTCTTAACGTGTTGACTTAAATTTATTAATCTCAAATCTTAATAATCTACTTTTTCTGTTGACAATATCCAACTTTTTGTTTTATTTGTTATATCAAAAGATAATATGAAGTTGCAAAAAAAGGATTAGAATTGATACGACTTATGTCGTTTCGTTAGTATTTATGTGTGGTAATATATTGGTGTAACTGGTGGTTATAGAGTCTGAAGACAGCGACATCAACACGCCGCTGGTGAAGCTGAAGGCGCGGCGCGCGCGCGCCAGCGAGGAGCCCTCCCCGCTGCACAACGGCAGGGGCGGCGCCAAGCGCGGCAGGAAGTGAGTACACCGTGTAACGGAGGTTTCACCGCCGGACATTATTTTAGAGGGAAACTTGTATACCGATGGAAATATAGCCATCTGACCATTAAACATTTGAACCAACCACATATATCACATATATGTCATATGAGACCAGCTCATGTTTAACAAGGGACCTGCTGAAGTTGGTAGAAAAACATTAATACGTACGGAGTACTCAATTTAAAAGTTTTTGATTCTCTATATGTCGAAACAGTTGTGTGGCTCGTGGTCACGGTTAAAATACGTTTTACCCTAAATAAGGACTGTACATATTAAAATATATAAAATGTTCTATATCAAATGTAAACGAACGGGATTGATCCAGTATTCATCATCAGATGAAGACACTCGTTTGTTACCATTTATGAACCCATCTATCTCTGATTGCAAAAAGTCTCACAAGTGTGGTCTACTCTATGAAATTGGTTAAACACGAATTACTGGCGATAGTAAATCAATAGATGTATTCTTAGTATACCAATTATTTGTTAAAAAAGGTGAAATGTAATAGTTTTTTTTTTTTTTCATTTTACAGATCAAAGGAAGAATTGAACGGCAGTACGAGAAAATCTAAGAATTCTCTTACTAACGGCGAGCACGGTAAGTGAATAATTCGTTGATTTGTTACTGAGCTTTTAAAGTAATCATATTTGGTATTAAGCAGAAAATAGGCGCCATATCATTTTTTAAATTTAACTTAATTATTTACTATTTAGTTACATCCCATATTATTATTTCCATGTAGTGTGTAATGTTATCAAAGGGCAACATTTTATGAGAAGTAAAATATATTAAAACTAGCAACGCGGCTGAGCTTCGCTCGGGTAATTGAATTATAATTACATTTTTTTTTTTCATACATGCATCCAGTTAATATCTAGTTGCAAAAATTAACAATTAGAAACATCTATTTCAAACTACTACTGAATATTGAATTTAAGTATTTAATTTCTCGCCCAATTTACAAAAAACTCAATGTTGTTGCGATGTGGCGACTTTCCCCAACTCGACAAGAGATGGCGTTACACTTATTATGCACCAAAACCTTCCGTCCAGTACTTTTTAAGATTAGCATAGACGGAAAGACAGACGCGACGGGGGACTTAATTTTATAATATTTACAGAAGTGGAAAGACCGGATAACAATGAGTATGTTTGCAGAAGAGCGAAGTTCGGTGAAAAAGCGAAGTAGCAGGCAGGAAGTGGCGCTGCACGCGGAGGCGCTGGAGCAGCTGCTGCGTGACGTCATGAAGCACAAGGACTCGTGGCCCTTCTGCGAGCCCGTCTCCACGGACGAGGTTGTTACAACACTCATTAAAATTATACTATCCCCATAACACTATTATTGGCATTGAATATATTTTGAGTGAAGAGTATAAATAATTTGCGGGTTGGGGCTGCTGCCGTTGACGGTGCCAGGTAGTAGTTTTTTTTTCTATAATTATGAAAGAGTAGGAAACGGGCACGCAGGCCACCTTATGTTAAGTGGTCACTGCAGCCCATGGACAACCACGTCCAATCTCAAATTGAACAGAAGTTCTATTTAAGGATTTAAGCGGATGCGTTCCTATTCTTGAGGACTAAGATGGTCGCCTCCAATAATGTGTATCCGGCAACCACACCTTTTCAACCGAAACACAATACATGAAGAACAAGTTGCTTTACGGCGGGTTATGAGGGTGGCGGTGGTGCCGCCCCGGGCGAGCTCTAACGACTCTACCACCTTTGAAAAGTAGTGTTGTTGTCGTTGTTGTAGGCCAAAATAGTTAACGCCAAACCACTTTGTAGTTTAAGAGTTTAGTGTAAATACAAGTTTACGTCTGGTTATCTGAGTCGCACTTTTCTGTTTATAGTTATATTAGCCCGTGACGAGTGTTTTGTGACAACTGTTTGTATTTAGTACATATCGGCAAATACATGCACGGAAGTTGCCGTATAAGCGTTATTGACTCGTACGTTGCGTCTAATTAATAATTATGTAATATATTAAACTTGCTTGGACCGTATGAATAGTATGCCACGCCGTTGGCAACGCGCACGCTTCTTGCGCACAGCGCGTATGTAATTACAAATGTGTACAAGCTTACAGGCGAACACGAATCCTGCTTTTATTTGTTAGACGCTAAACAGTAGCGGCCAAACACAACAGGTGTGTGGATCGTCGTCGCATCTCCAAAAAAATCATCTCCAGTCTAGTCAGCCGCTCGCCACGTTTACTATGAGAGCATCTATTGAAAATTTTTATCAATTGACTAGATAAAAAAATTGCGTCAGGTGCCGGACTACCTGGACGTGATCGAGACGCCGATGGACTTCGCGACGATGAGCGCACGGCTGGCGGGCGGGCGCTACTCGCGCGACGCGGACGCGCTGGCCGACGCCGCGCTCGTCTTCGCCAACTGCTACACCTACAACAAGGACACGCACCCCGTCGCCAGGTACCGACATATTCCGCATACCCTATATATTATATGTAGCTATCTTTAATCTTGTCGAACATAAAACGTGGAAAAACGTTCAAACATATCTTATACTATCAAGGTACAGTTCAGTTCTTACATTGAATATTGTTTTTTATATATAATGAGAAGAGTAGCAAACGAGCATGCAAATCACCTGATTTTAAGTAGTCGCAGCCCACACGACCGAAATCCTATCTGCGCTCGAACGTAGATGCGATGCTACTCCTGACGAGTAACATGGTCGTCTCGCTTCAAAGTGTAGCCGGCAACCGCACTTCTCCAACCGAAACACAAGTAATGATTTACGGCGGATTATGAGGGCGGCAGTGATACCTCTCCGATCGAACTATAGTTCTCCCACCTCTAAATTCATCAGCGTATATAAAAAATGACTTCAATTCAGATGTAATTTTCAGAAATATAACTTTTTCTAGCAGTCTAACAATACTAACTATACTATAAATACGTAATTAAATTACTCTCTGTATATGCTTAAGGTGGGCCTTTTATCATCACTAGTTTTAAGATGTTATTTTTCTATACATAAGTTTATTAATTATGTAAATCATGTCATCTGTAACGTAAATTAAGTAATCGATTTTGGAACTGAACATTGCAGCTTTTTTACATTTTGAAACTAATGCTAATTAGAATAATTGAGCCAAAAAATCAACCACTGAGCCAATATATTCACAGAGCGGGCTGTCGACTAGAGAAGTACATGAACAAGCGGTGTGCGGAGCTGGCTCTCCCGCCCCTGCCGGAGTTCGAGCTGGAGGCCGAAGAGGCCCCCAAGAGGAACCTCTACGACCACGAAGACGCCCCCAAGCCCAAAAGGCCCAAGCTAAAATGATCCGTACTCACCCCACCACACCTACTTGACTATCTTTGTTATTGATGTGGAATAAGCTAGTGATTATGATCAAACGACCGAACTAGGTCAATGAAACAAAGTGACTTAGTTAAGTGTTCCAAACGTGCCCGTGAATAGGGAAATTGTGAAATGTGATTTAAATAAATAGTTGTTGGTGTTGATCGTGTATTGAAGGCAATTTGTGTTTTGTCTATGCTTGTAATAGACAAAGTAACCAAATAGACTATGAATAATTCATAATATTTTGTTTATGGCTACACTTTATGTGGGAGATACTTTTAAATAAGAAAATCGTATTTCATTACAGTTAAAAACTTACTAATGTAAATTTATGTATCAATTTTATTACATGTAGCTTTTGCTAGCATTTTACTGACACAGAAGTCAATATGACACGTTCATAAAAATTCAAAACCCCTTTACAACAGGGACAATATTTTCAAAATCCTATCAGAAAAATAGCAGGATTCTAGGTTCAGTGGTTTCGATTGCACATTGATCTCCATGTCTAGCAATCACTATCCTTTCTTATATAAATTAAAAAAATTATATACATATATATTTATTTTTGTATACAGGCAGTCCTCGACTTACTCGTTTTTATTAACGTCGTTTCGAGTTACGTCGATAATTGTTTTGACACTATTGCTCAAACATACGTCAATTGTTTTGATTTCCGGCGTACGAGAATTCACTTGTCGCGAGTAGAATTGATAAAGAGGATAGAGGTAGAAAAATATGTCTCGACTTACGTCGTTTCGACTTACGTCGCGTATTTCGAGAACCTAACATGCAGTATGTACGAGGATCCCTGCAGGAGGATGCCTGTATATAAAACTGTAATAATGTGCCATATTAAACAATATGTCGAAAAGAGGCAAGGAAAGCAAAAAAGAAATGCCTATTCGATAAATTAAATAAATAATTTGCGTTTGAAGTGTTAGAAGACTACATAAAATCTATATTACTAGTATATCTAAAATACGGAGTCTATTTGGTCACTTTATCTATGGCTTGATGTGATGCTGGAGCAAGGTAAGAGTATTTAGCTTTGTTACTGTGCATGAGAGGATGTTGCTGATTTTGTGATGAGACTGCTCATATAATGTACGTTTATGTTTTAATTCATGATAATGCAACTGTTTTACTCTGTGGGGAAGTATAAGCAATACAGAATGCAATAAGAAAATAATTGAAATTCAAGAAAGATATTATCTACAGTAATTGTTACTCCTTTCAATTGTACAAATAGAAGGAACTAATCAGCCGTAGGCAGATTTCAAATTTTTACAAGTCTTAGATGAGGCTAAAAAGCAGTTTGTTGTATGAAAACTCATCAAAATTGATCAAAGAAATTATCTATTTAGTTCTAAGACTAGCCTGCATAGACAATTACATTGTCATGAACTACCTATTTCGCTTATTAATCTGTTGCTGAAGATGTTGATATATTACCAATTTCAAATTAAATATATATATTTATTTACAGCATATAAGCTTAAAACTGACTGCGACGCTCACATATTAGATCGGTTCAGCTTTGCGGGAGGCAGAACTAAAGTGGAGCTTATATCTCTAGACTGATGATTCGTCGACAATTCACTGAAATATTGTATTTTTTTTGGCATCTGTGTATCATCTACGAATACACAGACGTAATATTCTCCCCCCAGTCTTGTAGCACCGACATAAAATTGACTTTTGTTCGTCCGTAATCCATACGAAATAGTACCTACAACAGTGTTGTACATCGCAGGGAAAGTGTTAATGTCGCTTTTGTATATGTCCTTTTCACATTCTGAGTGTATGTGCTCTCCTCTCATGCACACTTAGATATTAGAATATTCAAATTCGAAGCGCCTTTTTTGTAAATAATAATGTAAGAAGTATACTGGACTGCGTTGTAATATAATATTAGAATGTTGTGGTAAATTCCAATTTTAAGAGTAAAAACCATATTTTGAATATACATTGCTACATAAAATTGATATATTAAAAAAAAAACATAAAATTGTGTAATCATAATTTGATTTGAAATAACGTATCAATCACATATATTTACCACATAAATCCACTCTATCGTACTGATTTTTAATTTTGACATCATTTTAAGTTATTTTCCCAATTTTTTTTTAATGTCAGATTTAAAGTGACTTATAAAATAATATGAGAAAAGGTTATTTTTATAGCTTCCGGTAAAGCTTTGATTGTTGCTATTTATTTCCACTTGCATATTGACACCGAGGGGCACACTACTACATCAAATTCATATTCAAATATTTTATTTCATTGTCAGGTATTTACATACACTTACTGAACGTAGAGGGTACAATGTAAAATCAGTAATCGGTATGAATAATACAAATGAGTTTTGAAATACAATAAAATATTGGAAAAAACAATAGACACTAATTAATATCATCATTATTGTCAAATTATTGTAATGGATACATTGAGTTCTGAGGGTAAAATTAAATACAAATCTTTACAGCAATTTATTACATCCTACCTTTTCATAAAATGGCTTTTATTTCGAAAATGTGCCATGCATTTATTTCTTATTGTATTTCATTATTTATAATAGAAATAGCATTTATGTACAACCTCTTCAAGTACATTTACACCTTTATAGTACCATTTTTAGACGTCATGTCATAACAGCTTCATCGTACCTTTTTTCATTCAAGTCAGAGTAAAATGAAGAAATTCCAGGATGTTATTGGAGACAAAGGTAAAATAAAATAAGGGAGGGTAAAGTAACATAGTAATAAAGTCATGAAATATTCAAATTTAAACTTAAACACTATCCAATGGCGCCAATACAAATATTTTTAAGTTTCGATATACATTTTGAATCATTTCTCCGTTTGAACCAAAAAAATAATTAACTGTGATTAATTTAATCTTTAAACCAAATACCTACAGTTTCAGCATTGTTATTGTTAGTTATTATTTAAAATAGGATGTACTTTTTATTCAAATATATCAGTCGCTTCTTATCGCTTTTAACCCAATAATTAATATCAGCACTTGTTTCTTTTGTATAATATGTGGTTCCATATACAGTAATCCCCTATAACACGGTAGATTGGTTTCGCGTTATAGGAAAACGTAGGAGTATTCTCCTATAACGCGCTTGTATGACCCCGTATAACGCGTTATGTACAAAAGATTTACATTTAAACCCACTTTAACTTTTCTCGTTAAAGTGGGTTTAAAACAAAGAAATAAAAAAAAATATCCACTATAAAAGGCCGGCAGTCCGACAAAAATGTTACTCATCGATTAACCATCGCAGAGTCCATGCTCTGTTTTGGGGCGAAACACGTGTTGGTACTAATGTGTAATGGTATATATTTCTAATCATATCCCTTTTTCCTATCCGGGAGAGTGGGATAGTTCATGCTTTGAAATATATACCATTGTGATGGCGGATTGTTGCGTAGTAGTTTTTAACAACAACTTAATTATGTTATAAACGAAATATGTGCGTTTTACTAAATAAAAAAAGAACATTTTAAATAAAACTTATGCATATATTACTAAAAACAGTTACTATCAAATAAATTACATAATTCCAAAAACTATTTTAGTATATAACGTTATGTTCAGCTATTTAACGTGGGAAATCCCCGCGTTATATGGGGGAAAGCTCGTGTTATATGGGGGAAAACTCGTATTATATGGGGGAATGCTCGTGTTATACGGGAGAATGCCTGTGTTATACGGGGGATTGAACTCGCGTAATACGAAAACGCGTTATAATGATACCGCGTTATAGGAGGGATTACTGTTTTATGAATAGTGGTATCATCGTCAATTGTTAATATTCCTGTGATTGTAGTAGTATTAGACACACGAATGATATAAAAACATTTTTCTGTTTTTATAATGCATATATAGATTTTTGTGTATGTATTACACTTGTAAAATATACAATTGATATAGGTTATATATACACGTATATGTTGTACTCGGTCGAGCTAAGCCACGTAATCAGGGCCAGGTGGTCGCATTGACCGGGTAGTAACGTGTAAACAACTATAGTATTGCTCCTTACTTCCCTGAAACTCAAGGTACAAAAATATACCTTCATTTTAATGATAGCACCTATGAGAAGACACTTATCCTTAGTGTATTGTGCATAATAATTTGTCTTAACTTTACGTAGCTTTGTAGTAGTTTCTAGCTAACTCTAATTTTAAAAAGGTAATCGATTTTATTTAATCAAAATTTTCATTTTACTCTAATTGTCGAAATTTGTTTTGTTTACTAAATTTTATATTCGTTTTTCTGTTCTATTTCTTGCTTTTACAATTTTGTGTTTACTTATATGATGTGTGTTGCCAGAATGCAGGAGGGCAAAGCCACGTAATTTTTTTATATTCAGACCATGCACACGGCAACACAGTGAAATTGATTTGTTACAAATGCTGCGATCAAAGTGCATTCCTATAGGAACATAGTGTGTTAATGATGTTGATTTCAGTATGCTGTTTGTTTCGAGTAATAATGATATCATTTTGTCTGCTATTATTTATTGATGTAATTTATAAGTTTTATAATAATTTATACTGTAGTAAATAAAACACCAAAATAGCCAAACATCTTTTCATTGTTCAGTAACCCCTTCCTGCTATGAAATTTGTTGACATGAATTTTTAAATCTGTATACATAAAATTGGTTATATTTTATTTTTGCAATAATAAGGAATTTTGGTTTAAACTAATTTTCATCCAAGAAAATACTTTTCTCATTACTATCAATAAATTTTTATTATACTTATGGACGTAAGTATCACAGGATGCTATAAAATTATAAAAGATGTCATATGATGTGGGTGTTCTCAATTTTTTCTTATATTCTTATATTGTTCTCATATTTCTGTTGAAGACTAGAGGGAAAAGGAGAAATAAACCATGGATATAAACCTAAAAAATTTTCTTAGAAAATATATGGATTAATAAAACAATGTCACACCTAGATCATGATTTTATTTGCACACTTTTACTTACAACATAAATATTCCATTACATAACTGAAGCAAGATTTTCTTTCTATAAAATTAATGGTGGTGCGCAGCAGCCTCCTTCCTCCTGATCTCGGCCCATTTGCTGACGTTCTCGGGTGAGTTAGCTGCAAAATTATACAATGCTTACAAACAGGTCCATAAATACAAAGCCAGCAAATTTATTTAGGTACCATACTCTAGCAATTAGCTGGTAGAGCTATATTTAAACTATGAGAATAGTATTAGTATCACCATAATCTACCTTGAAACAACCTTCAACTTTCACCTTGAACTTCAGTCCTGTTTGATGTTGTATGTGGATGTTCATGGGCTCCAGCGACTACTTAACATCACAGTCTGCATGATCATTTGCCATGCTCTTATAAAACAAAATATGAATGACAAAAAAAGTTAAAAGTCTAACTACAGGAACTGTTTCCAATGTTAGAATAGGTACATGCTCAATAATTTTAATTCATTGCAGTTCCTCTCAACTAAATAACTAGGTACACATATATATTTTTGAAAAACTTATAATAATATGTAATATTGTATAAAATCTTCCTCATTTTCTTATTAGCTGTAAACAAGCGCAAGTGTGCAAAAATAGTGTCCATTAAATCACAACATGAAAGAATTTATTATTTTTATTACTACGAACTTTAACTACTATGTCTGTAACTTCATAATAGTACCCTTAAACGTGAATTTATCACATTTTATACATTTAGATTGTGTATAAGAATATTTTATCATATAATCATTGCTCGTTACGCTTTTCAATACCTTAAAAGTAACTTTTCAATATCTAAAACTTGTATAATCTAAACTGTTGAAGTTCAATAGTGCGATAGTTCATTCGTGCGATCTTGTATTACTGTAGTTTTGCAATATTGCCGGTAGTGAAAAAAAAATACGAAATAATGAATTACCCATTTTGTGGATTTTGTAGAAGACTGGCACAGACACAGCAATGCCGAGCATCCAGTAGCGCCAGATCCACTGGTTTTGAATATAGTACTTGATGGGAAACTGAGCCACCTTCGCGGTGAGGGTGTACGGGTACTTCATGGGGCGGCCTGGGGAGTCCGACATTTTGACCGATCTGTAGCTGAAACCAGAAAACATGGAAAAATAATCATTATGTAACGTGACTTTAGAACATTCATAAAACAATAATTTTACAAATTAATTTACTGTAATGAGAAATAAAACGCTACAGTGAAAAACCTCTTTATACCAGCTTGATAAACGTTTAAATATAGGACTTTATAAAATAAATAATGAAAAATAGTTATAACCTTTTCTGACACCACTTTACTTTGGGATAATTTGTACTAACTAATCACAATGTTGCCACTTTTTGTTAAACTCCTTTGTCAATGAATAATTGAAAAAAAGGTACCAAGGAGCAAAAAGTACCTAAGTAACAACAATAATGAGTATCAATATGCTATAATTATCTCTAAAATCCGATGACATAGTTCAGTACATACATATATTATTCTCATTTTATACTATTCTAAAATAATATGTGTTTAGAAATACTAATATTTGAGATTTATTTTATCTAATGAGATATCAGTGGTCAGCTGAGATGAAGAACTTCACAAAGGACGTGTCTGACAGTTTCATCGTAGCCTCGGGTGACCGGAGGGCGTCCAGCTATTTCGCTCAAAGAATCAGTCTGGCCATACAACGAGGGAATGCTGCCAGCGTTCTGGGCACTATGCCACAAGCAGGGGTTCTGGATGGCATTTTTAATTTATAAAATGTTTAATTAGGCTCAAGGTATTTTATGCAGGTTGTTTAATTATGTTAACATTTTATTTCAATAAATATTTCTACTATGAGATATGAAATTAAAAGTTTTAAATAATGATTAGGAAAAATTAATAGAAATATTTTCATGGGATAGCTAAAATTAACATGGTAATTAATAAGCGTGGTAGATGTTATCCCCAGCACAGATGCATCAAAATATGATAGATATGAAATATAAAATCACCTGTCCAATTGTATATTCAAACCAAAAACCTTTTCAATTTTTAGATTATAACAGGTGCTTAATATATTCACATAATAAAACTCAAAGGTGGTTTAATATTTGCATTTTTATATATTGCAACTTTTAATAATTAATTATCGGATAGAATGTGCCGTTAGGGTTATCAGACATAATTATGGGGTTCGATTTGCGAGATATGAGTGTAATATAAAAATCCGACTATACATAATATTATTGTTAATGTAACTTCATATATATAAGCCTTCAAATTATATTTCAACCAATGAGAAGTAAAATACATAGATTTTGATTTTATAGTAAATTTGAGTAAAGTTTCATCAAATTTCATAATGAAATGCAATTATGAAATGAATTTCCTATTTAGTAATATAGTTTCGATGAATTGTGACATGTGTGGAACTAGTAGGTGAAAGGTAGATGGTTAGTATAAAAAATGCAGAATCTGGCAACACTGATTTTCAGTTTGCTTGTCGAAGTCGAATCAAATTGGCAAATGAAATGTCAGATAATCAGATTGTCAGACTCAGACAAACCAAGTTGTCAATTCGCTTTGTATGGTGTCGAACTCATAATAAAAAGTAAATGTAAATTTATTAAATTTAAACTATTGACAATATAATGTGTGACAATGGCCTCGGTAAAAGTGGCTGTAAGGGTACGCCCGTTCAATCAAAGGTGAGGCTCCTAAAATCATATAAACTATTACTATAGTGATATACAAAAACGATTGTATGAAAGGGCGATTGTAAAATTTGGCTACCCGTCTGTTTTGTATTGCATCCTATAAAATAGATTGTAACAGTCAGTGGACAATTAGAGGAAATGTTTTTATTGTGGTCATTACGGAGATCGCGGTTGGGTTCAAATCGAGGTTTTGAAAGTGCAAAAAGTCAATGATGTCATGATGTACGACAATAACTTTCACGGTTGGGCTGCATTTGGAGCGCAAACTGTACTTCGGCGGGCCATTTGGATGAAAGTTGCCGAAAAAATGTTAAATTCTCTGACCTACATGATCACCTTTTGTGATGAATTCTGGGGGACTGAGTGGCCGCAGCGGCTGTTTGCTCGTATTGTTTACTAACACGCGCGGAATGCAAACAGGTTTAGTGTACAGCGGTGCTCTCTATATTTTATGAAAACTTCTCCTGAACATGCACCTACATTTTACAGTACAATATATAACTCCTAGTTACTACTGAACTTGTAATCGATGTAAAAGATCAACTCCTACATATCAGTAAAACATATACAGAAGAAGAAGCTTTATTATCCGTTAAAATCTACAAACTCTAGGTTGTCTTATGTTAAGTCCTTTATATTCATTGTAAACAATATTCCTTAATCATTGGTGATCATTTGAGATTTGTATCTGAGTCATTCACTGCATAAAGTGTTCAAAGTTCACCTTTAAATAACACATTGATAAAAAGTAAACCTTGTGAAAGTCTGATACCAATATTTTTAATGCACATTTGTAAAGTGTGGTGCATTTCATAATATTTTATTAAAATATGTATTGAAAAATAAGTAGTATACAAATTAAATATTTCACACTGAAAGAGTTATTGATAATTAACATACCATCCAAAAATACAAAAGAATTTGACCGCCACATAAGGACAAAATTATTTTTAAAAAGAAAATAATCGTAATATTACTGTATAATTGACAGTAATAATGCTATCAACACCAATAAATTCCATCAAATACAATTGACATGTAACCCTTGTACTGAAACTCACATTCTTATTGAAATTGTATTGACCGTAGTATATTTGAGACACTTGGCACATGAAGCATCTCAATGAAGGCATGGAACAATTTGTAATAAACATACTTACATATGTAGGACGTGATCCCAAATAAGTTTTATCTAGTAATCTTTTGACTGTATTCATGACAAGCATGTGCAATAGCCAGAGACATTGACATCTTTCATGATACAAGCCTCGGATTAAAAAAAAAGCTAACCAATTTATTAATGTATAATTAATGTCTTTCTATATTATGTTTTTTGGGAACTATAAAATATTTGTTAGTTAAAATAAGCAATAACACATCTCATGTATAAAATGTGCACGCCTATAATTGGCTTACATACATAGAATACTTGATGTATACATGTAAAATGTTATAGTTCATAAGTTTTGTTTGTTAAGCTGTTGACGTGGTAATAATAAATAAATAAATTAATTAATTAAAACCACGCTGGGTTTGAAGAAGATACTTATACATAAATAATGTTTTATCCTATCCTACAAGCCACTACACAGTGTATTTCTTTTCAGAGAGAGAGATATGAGCGCAAAACTAATAGTTCAAATGGATGGCAAAAAGACAAGACTTCTAACTGTAAAAGTAAGTACGGTGTTTCAAAATACAATATGGTTCTATAATCTTAGTTTGATTAAGAGATACTCAATCCGCAACATAGTAAAACTCAATCTGCAACATAGTAAACATGTATTTTGGATTGGACTAACACCTTTTTTAATGTGCAAAAATTAGCAAACATGTACACAGGCTGCTGGAGGCTAAGTAGTCACTGCAGCCCATTGACATCTATTTGGCGACGGGAGGTTACGACACAGTTAAGCTCCTATTGTACTTTGTATGTAGAGTCACTGCTACACCAGAGATTTGAGGTCACTTTGTTTAAAGTGTAGCAGGCAACTGCCCCCTTCAACCGAAACACATGAACTGTTTCTTAGCGGGTCCATCGGGCAGTGGTAGTACCTAGATCGAACTATAGTTCTACCACCTGATAAAACTAATAACTATAATTGAGGCAACTATCTTAGTCCTTATGGAAAACTTAATCGATGTAAGCAGACAAAATTTGAGAATAGGCCATTAGAGAAGTGTCCAGTTGTGGGCTGTATAGTAGCTGTTTAAGTCATATAGTAGTCTAATTCACTTTATAACTAATTGTAGTGAAAAGAAACTAGAGATTTTAGAGGTGGGAGAACTACAGTTCGACCGGGGAGATACCACCGTCGCCTTCATAATCTGCCGTAAAGCATTACTTGTGTTTCGGTTTTAGAGGTGCGGGTGCCGGCTACACTTCGAAGCGAGGCGACCATCTTAGTCCTCAAGAGTAGCTACGTATCTATGTTCGAGCTAAGATCGGATATTGGTCATATTTGTGGTTGTACATGGGTGTCTATGGGCTGCGACTACTTAACATAAGGTGGTTTGCATGCTCGTTTGCTTCTCACATATGAAAAAACGACAAAAACTAGCCCATTAGAGAAGTACCTAGTTGTGGGCTGTATAGTAGCTGTATTAAGTCATGTAGTAGTTTAATTCACTTTAACTGTAGTGAAAATAAACTGAATCTTACCTTATTTCATACCGAGTCAATTGGGATCTATGATTTCAAACTCATGAGTCAGAGGCTATGACCAATTGAGCCTATTACAACATGAACACTGTTAACCATTTATAAGTTATATTTAACTTGTAATGTAATAATGATAACAGGAAACAACGAGAAGTTTTAATTGAGGGCCATTTGTCTTTTCAATGAGTTTCATTGTATTATTTGTGAACAGAGTATGCAAAGCAGAGAAATTATCTGCTGCGCTCATAAATTGGACCGAGTCAGCGTTGTGGGAGGCGGCAAACTGGAGCTGTTTTCTCTATACTGGAAATGCGCTAACAATTCATTCAAATATTGTTTATTTTGCACCTGTATTATCTACGAATACATAGAGATAATGTCCGCTCCCAGTCTTGTAGCGCCGACGTAAACACAGCACTTGTGTTCGCCCGT
>DWON01003376.1:0-18175 GCA_018251015.1 Phocides pigmalion okeechobee
GGCCGGCGCAGACAGAGCGGCTTTGTCCAACGGCGCATTGAAAGTAGCTCTAAAAGCGTTGGTTGAGAGCGTCAGACTACGAACATTTAGTAGGCACGGTTTACAACAGTTGCAAGTTGACGTCCATTTTTTGCAACAGCGACTGTCTTGCATGGGGAATGACGAACGTTTGCTGAACGCTCTGTTGGAGGATGCGCTTTCGTCCGCGCAGCTTAGATGTGTAGATCCCCAACTAATGGAGCCGAGTATTGTTGATATTATTTGTGAACGAGGATAGATTGTAATTTCAGTATCCTCCTCTGTATGTCCTATATTTTTTATGTGAAAAGAGTAGCAAGTAACTGTGCAGGCTTGATATTGATTAGTAGCTGAAGTCAATAAACATCTACATATAATCTCGAAAAGGCTTAAAGGGCTATTTAAAGTTGTACCTAGGTGCATTGCTACTGCTGAGGACAAAGATGATTGCCTTCTTTGTAAGTGGGGCTGGCAAGCGCAATCCTCCGACCAAAATACAAAGGTTGGTTTACGTCCAATTTAGTATTTTCAACTTGTGAGCATTATTCTTGATCAAGAGATCACTTTGCCCGGCCTTATTGATTGAAATCCCTGTTGTTTAAATGTTTCAACTTATTATACTGCAGAGACATACTCACTTCTATACCTATGTTTTGGCTTTCTTGTTTTTTGGTTTACACTGTAGATACGCCGAAAAATTAGTGAATTATTGTATTTTTTAGCATCGGTGTATCATCTACGAATACACAGACGTAATGTCCACTCCTAGTCTCGTAGCGCCGACGTAAAAACGGCACTTTTGTTCTTCCGTAATCCATACAATTTTGTCGCTACACAAGCGCGTCGCGCCCAGAATTACACAGCAGCGTTGTAGCCGCAAGGAAACTGTTAAATAGTGTGATAATCGAAAAATTCTGTGGATCCAACATAGCCCCTACGACACATCAGGATATACATATATTTGTATCATTATCTGGCTATAGTTGCCAATAGGTTGCAGTAATCAATTATTTATCAATAAGTTGAACATGACGTATATATTTGTATATTAGGATAAGTATATTAGTTACTAAATTTATTTATTGTTATATCATAACTCAGCACTTATTTTGGTTATAAGATAAACTTGAAATATACTACATTTTTGTTATGTAATATATTTATTGTCAAAAATAATAACTACAAATATATTCTTATAAAATAAACAATATTTTACCACCCTTCCAGCCAAACTAAAAAACAAACAGCATGAAATTTTTTACATTTTATTTATAACCCAATAATCAAAATTGCATCATCATATGAAAAATAATGATATCATCTACATTTATAAAATTCCATGTTAAATGCTTCTAGAACATAAATCTCACGAGACAATCTACTCTTTATTACACAATATTAGTTAGTCACGGGAGTAGAATAAACATTACTTAACATTAAAAACAACATACAACGGCGCATATTAACAAGGAGTCTATTCGTTGACATGAAAAATATTCGATATTTCGATGTTAATTTTTCGTAAAATCTTACGATAATGTGAAAAGCAAGAAACATTAGGCTTAGTCGAGAGAGGACTCACTGACACATCGCAAAGACACGTTACGAAACAAACGACTCCAAGTGAAAACGCGCCTTTATAATTAATATTATTACAAACAGAATTTCATTAATAAAATTTGGTCCTATTTCACTACAAAAAAAACTGCACCTATACATTCACTTAACAATCAGGAGATTGACTATGTTCGCCTGTCAAATACAACGCTGCCGCAGTGTACAAACGATGAAATCTATTAAAAATAGTATTTTTGGTCTATCATCTACTTCGAGTATAATAAATTTCATCTAAATTGAGGTTTAGTGACACATCAATAACTTTGAAAATACCAGCAAAACAACAAGTAATTGTGATAATCCTAATGCCTATGACGATGGTAAAAACTTACTACGAAGCACTAGGTATAATGGAAATGTAGGCGGCTTGTACCGAGGCAACATGGCGCGATACGAATCTGTCTGCTGCGAGTCCAGAATTTATGCAAAATCGAGATCTTTGGAATAGTTAATAGTTAGTAAAAAAAATGAAGAAGAGTCGGGTTCATAACATTATTTAAATAAAAAAAGTATATCAAAAGCCGGGTAACGCTGGCTTTTTGTATACCAGTTCAAATAATGACCATAGACAATTTATTTGGCTAAATTGTTTCAAAATAACATGACAAGATACATGAACTGCTAAGAATTTAACTGAAATACAATGAGTTTATCACATTTGGATGTGCTTGTGACAAATTTAACCACGCAATTAACTTTCGCATAAACCGTTGCTACGCTAGGAAGGGCCGCATCGACGTGGTCGCGCACAATGTTGTCTCCGCCAAGCTACCTTTATAATCGGAGCTCTTAAATCTATAGCAACATCGGATTTATGTCAAATTATTATTAACAAAATAACGGTCTCTATAAGCTCATGAAATTCTTTAACTTATCAACCTTAGCATTTAATATATTCATTTACAAAATATAAAGAGTAATTATCTTAGATATGTCCAATTTTTTAACAAAATCGGTCGTAGAATTTGAACCGCAAAGTTGATACCCTGGCAATTTTTTAAATTGACAGAGACAATTTGGTTAACCACAGTTTAACTGGAATTGCACTGCACTGACTGCTAATATAAAATATAACAATATTGTTTACTTATATCGGGAAGTCTATAACAAAGTCTTATCAAATTTAGACTTTTTCAGAACGATCATTACATTTTTGAACAGTTTTCAGAAATTTTGAATATTACACTAATTTGACGTGCGATTTTAGTAGAACACTTCACCAAAGAGTTTGTAAGACTTCTATCATCAGTTGATTGAAAAATATTGTCAATTTTTTCTCGAACACCGGCGTTCCGCTCCTAATAAGGGCATCCGGTGACCAAAAGATATTGTGGAAAGTGAACATAATTACTTAAAATAATAAAGATATAAATAATTACTCTTATACATATATATCTAAACTCTAGAACAAATTGACAAAATATACTTATGATTTACGTTTGCAATTTACATTATAGACAAGACCGACGCCTCGGCTCACAACAAAAATATTTGTAACACGACGCCTCATAAACCCGCCAAATTTGTAAAAATATATTTTATTAAATACCATGGTCCGTTGGTTACGTCATTGTGAGCGTTTGTGATGCGTGATTTCATCTATCTCTAGCGATTCCCCTACTTTACAACTAGCCCGACTCTCAATTTATAAAACGTCCCGGAAAATATCTATTCAGTCCCTTCTGCATATATCACGATCAAAAATTGCAACATTATGCATTGCACGAACAGCCTCTAAAACCGATCGTAAC
Organism: Phocides pigmalion okeechobee; assembly: GCA_018251015.1. NCBI lineage: Eukaryota > Metazoa > Arthropoda > Insecta > Lepidoptera > Hesperiidae > Phocides > Phocides pigmalion. Next base: position 3,387 of record DWON01003376.1, read on the forward strand.
AAATACACCAAACTGACATTGTTGCACGAGATTCCAATTTACATTTTGTGCCATTGAAGTATGAATTCATACATATAGAAGGGTAACGTTCACTACTCTTACATAAGAAATAAGTCATAGACGGGTATCGGAGCGCACCCGCCGGCTGCCAGCACAATGCACCACTATCTACGCATCAGTACAAAATTATATTACTTTTTGGACTTGTCCATGAGTTTCCTCATTTTCTCGGGCACGGGGACGCCCTTGTGCGGCGCGCTCCTCCGCGTTTTGATGAGGGACGTGCTCTTGGGCGTTTTGCGAGCGTCGCCGGCTGCTTTCGCGTCGCTGTTGACGCTGGACTTCCGTGTCGCGACACCAGCCTTGGGGCTCCTGGCGTCCTGGTTCTTGGCCGGTTCGGTCTTGCTGGACTTCTTCTTCTGTGTGGGTTTCTCCGTAGTTTTTGGAGGAGGTTTGGCGAGTTTGGAGTCGTCGGGCGGCGGCGAGCGGCGACGTCGGATCCGGGGCGGCGTGTGCGCGAGGGACGTGTGTCGCGAGAGCAACGCCGCGCTACTGAACAGCTGCCCGCAATCGCAGCGGTGCTCCACCTCTGTTGTCCCTGGAAATTAAAATCACGACATCGTTACTCATACCATTACTCGAAAAACCTAGTATGTAATAATAAAACTGGATAAATTAATTACCCGCATTTTATTAATAAAATTTATTATCCTTGACAGGAATATATTTTTTGTTTTCAAATCAAAAAAGATACTGACGTGCATATCCAGTAGCGCACTGGATATGCACGTCTGTGATGTGCTGTTTGCACGTTTCGGCCTGATTTAGTTGGTATCAGAGATTAATAAGAGTAGAAACAATCGTGCAGTCTACCTGATGTTGAGTGATCGCTACAACCTTAGAACACCCACATTCCACATTCAACCCCAAACAATATTGAATATCTATTTGAAATCCTACCCAAATGCAGTGCTACTCTTGAGAACTGATACTGGACAATCACACCGCTCCAAAAATAACGTGGGAATTGTTTCACATGTCATTAAAGTGACTACTTAACTTAAAGAAGATTTTATCCTCATTTGATATTTCCACTGTATAAAAAAATATATTAATATGATAACACTTACGTTTTTTAATCTGCTTGGCGGGCGATGGGTTTACTTTGTGTTTAGCACTGATCATCTTTCCCAGCGATTTTCTTTTAGCGATATTGCTTAGCGATTTCCGCTTTTCGACTATCGTTTGTCTCTTTACCTTTTTCTCAACGTCTTTCGTCACTTCCTTTTTGAAAGAAACAGGGAATGAGTATTTGACATCGCTATCGTCCGAATCGGTCGAAGGCACTGGATCTGGCTGGATTGGAACAGGCTTTGAGCTCTTAACAACTGTATTCGTGTTTATCGGCTTACGCTGGATCGGTTTCACTTTGAGCCGAGGTATTTTGGGAGGATGCTGCAATGATATTCGTCTCTTCACCAAATCTTTAGAATTAGGTCGTTCAATCTGTAGCGAGTTGCGTTTCTTCGCTCGCACTTTCATAAACGTTTTTACTTCGTTCGACTCGTCCACTTTCACGTCTGGATTGAGCATGTACCTTACTTCATCATCATCACTCGAATCTACAATCTTGTCGTCAATAACAGGCAATGGTACGTTAGTTGTCTTCTGTCTCTTGGTTACTGTTGCTCCAGTTTTCTCCTTAGCAGCGTGTTTCTTCTTTGGTGTGGGTGTATCGGGGATCTTTATGATTTCTACGGGGACTGATTGTACAGAATGTTTTCTGGATTTCACCGGCATTCTGTCGGTGTTACGTTCTCCATCTTTGTTGTTTCGTTCTTTCTTGTTCGTAGGTTTGTCTTTATCATTGTTTTGAGTATTTATATTTGGCAGTGACGTGATAGTTTCCGTTGGTTTTATCTGCTTATGAATCTCAACTTTTTTCTGTTCAATCTCTACGGATTGATCGATTTGTTTTATGACGGCTTCTTTAGTTTCTGAAATAATCTGAGGTTCATCCTCAACTATTACACAGGCATCAATGTCAGTTTTTTCTTCAATTGTAGGTTTTTCTTCATCCACTTCCGTAGTTTTAACTTCATCATCAGCTTCAACAGCCTGATTTCCATCTATTTGTTTGGCTTGCTTTGTAGCAGACTGTTTCTTTTTCCTTTGACAAAATACAGTATGCTTGTTCAAAGAGTGCTCATTCGGGAAGACCATGTAACATAGGGGGCATTCATGTATAATGTCTCTCGTGGATAGTGAGCTTTTGACGCTCTTATCGTCAGATTTTTCTGAACTAGTTTCTAAATGATGTTCTTTGTGCTCTATCAGATGTTGCAATTTTTTGAATGTCTTTTTACACACATCGCAATGATGCAGTGTATTTGGTTTTGTGGTATCCACAACACTAGTAGAAGACGTGTTGCATTTTTTATTAATTTCATCATGAGTTTCCCTATGTTCTACCAGGTGATGCAGTTTCCTAAAAGACTTGTCACAAGGCTCACATCTAAAGCCTGCACTTTGGTCCTCATTTTTAGAAACATCTTTAACAGTTTTAGTATCACTTTGCTCCGAAGAACTTTTTCTTGACGATCTAGAACTCTGTGGATTGGGATTATGTATAATGCGGTGTTGCACTAAATGATGAAGTTTCCTAAACTCCTTCTTGCAAGTTTCACAGCTAAATAGTGGTTTTTGAATTTGTTCTTTTTCAATTTTCTTCGATTCCATGTTTTTATGTTGTAACTTATGGCTGACCAGATATGATAGTTGTCTAAATGTCTTCCCGCAAAATTCACATACAAGACTATTTGTTTTATGTTGAAGGCTTGTTTTTCTTGTAGTTTTATTTGGCTCATGCTTTATTTTCTCGCGTTTTTCTATAGATTCTTTGATGGGCGTATCCTCTATGACAATAACGTCGGACGCCTTGTCGTCCACGGAATTTCTTGTTTCTTTGGATGTCTCCTTTTTCACAGATTTGTTCATAACAAAGTCCTCGTCAATATCCATGCTATCCGATCCTCTGCTCCCTTCCGATTTCCAATCTAAATCTTGTGACTGTCTCATTCGCCGTGGACTCCTTTTGTCTGAATCAGATCTACTTGGAGATGGCCCGGTGCAATGTTTCACATGTTTAAACACTACATTTTCGGATCTGAACAATTTATTACATATTGGACAAACAATGTTCTCATTTATTTTACCCATTGTCCAATTTTCTTTCACCAATTCACCGTCACTGTCTACCTCGTCTTCTTCTGATTCGGTGTCATGCTTTGGAATCTTAGCATCTATTAATCGTGGTTTCTTTTGTGGAGTAGGTGTTTTAACAGGGCTTGGGCTCTTACTCTCGGATCCCTCTGGAAGAGGATATTTCCTTGGACGACCCCGTCCTCGTTTAACTGGAGTATTTTGTTGAACAATAGAGCTCTGGTCACTCGATGATAACACATGCTTATTTTCAGATTGGGTTTCCAGTAGCTCAGCAGCCTTTACTAAATTATCTATTGCAGATATGGGATCTGAATGTTTAATAAATGTATCCGGTTGACTAACTGGTTCCTTTAATGTACTTTTGGTTAAGTCTCGAGGGTTCGAAGGAACATCATCAGGTATAACATTTCGATTGAGAAGATAAGATTTTTTCGGTACCACAGTTTTGCTATTCTTCTCCGGGTTTTTATCTTCTATTTTACGTTTCTTTTTGGGTGAAACTTCAATTCCCAAATCGCGTGGTTCAATAAGCTCTAACTCTGGGGCTTCAACAGGTGTTAGAACCTGTTTTCTTTGATGTTTGCTCTTAAATTTAGCATCATCTTGCGACTTACTGTCGTAACCGGCATCTAAGATGTCTGAATCCAATGATTCTGAATTGCTATGCGTAAAATGATCCCAATCAACTGCAGATTTCTTAGGCGGCGATAGCTCTTTACCTTGGACATTAAGCTGGTGTGGAGTAAACTCAGCGTTTACGTCCATAAACACAACTTTAACCGGTTTATCTTCAATTATAGTTATTGGACATTCCTGTTGACGTTTAGCTGTCATTACGGACTGATATGCAATTTGCACCCTAGATTGATAATTTTTATTACATGTCTCTTCTTCATTATTTGTTTTGGCCGAAGTAGGAATTTTACTATAGTTGTTATGACGCATAGCTATGTGTTTGTTAGATTTTGCTTTTGATTCTGCTAGCATTATTTCATTTCTCGATAATTTCTTTGGCACGCTTTCCTTTTCGACTACAGTTTGAATAACATTATGTTGTTCTTTGCCGTCAAAATTAACAGTTAGACAGTTTTCATAATTGATCGAGTTTCTTCTAGCAAATTTATCGAAATCATTTTCTGTAATAATTGTTTCTTTCTTCGACTCACTTGACTTTGGAGGAATTAATTCCTGAGTTTGTTTCTTATCTTTTGCTGATAAATGTGAAAATATATTGTTTTTATTTAATTCAATGTCTCCTGTTATCGGTTCATGTTCAATTATTTCCTCATCGGATTCTTCAATCGTACGTGTACTAGGCTGGGAGATTTTATGTTCAATTTTTTGCTGGGGCTTATAAGCAAAAGGTAAAAGATTAGGTATTTTATTACTTTTAGTCGCTGTTGTAGCATCCACTATTCCTAAAGATTTATTCTCATGATCAAAAACTTGCGGTAGTTCATGTGGTGGTCTTTCAACAAATGGAATTCCGTGTAATTCATTCATTTTCGATTCTATTTCATCCAATGAAACAGGAGTATAAGGCGGTGCTTTTTTTGATTTAGTAGTTGATTCCAAATTTTGCATTAATTCCTCTTGAACTTCTTTTGCGGTAACAGCTCTGTTGATAATACCTTCAATAGTTTTGTCAATGAGATGTTGATTATTAATTTCTTTTCGATGCACTGGATCTCTTTTAGTATTCAAAGCAGAGCTTGGCATATCGACCGGTACAACTGCTTGATGTTGACCTTTTTCTTCTCTCTTACCACGCTCAATCTTATTTTGTATTTGGCTTTTAGATATTGATTCTTCTACTTTTAAAATTGAAGGCAAAACTTTATTATCCTTCGTCTTTTCCTTTTGAGTAACATTTGATTTACTCACAAACGCTGCTGTCTCGTTTTTAAGTTTATTTACTGTGTTCAGTTCTTGCACTTTTGCTGACGCAATATTAGACTGTCTCTGACTGTCTATCTTTTGTAGTATATCCCTTCTGTTTAAATCGTTTGGTTGTTTTAATTGTTTTGTATTCGAGGTACTTGTTGGTATCTTAGCTTCTTTTATTTTATTTAAAAATTCTTGTCTATTCGCTTCTGTCCACTTTCCAAATGGAACAGCTGCCTTATTATTGTTGACAGGTTTAGGTATAATGCTTTTATTAGATTTTCCCTGTTCCTTTCTGGTCTGTTCAATTTCTTTTTGAATGTTTTGAATAGGATGAGGACGTTTCATATCAGAATTAGGTATGGAAGTTTTACATTCACTTTTTATTACACTCGCTATTTCTTCTGTACTCTTTTTTACTGTAGGTAAGATATTATTTGAGTATCTTTGTTCGGCAATTGCTGAACCTTTAGTCAATGTTACAACATCAGTTTTCGAAATCAGTTTTGATACATCTGTTTTTGATTCAGATATGTTATTCTCTGGCTCTTTTGATTGCATGGAAGTCTTCTTAATCGCGCTTTCAGAGATATCGACTTTATGTTTAGGCTCATTTTCAGTTTTCTTTGACTCTATATCAGCTTTACGTTGAACATATTCATTGGTATTTAAAGTTTTATTTTCGAGCTGTTTAGGTTCTGTCTTGTGTCTCGCTTCTACATTTTTGGATAAATTGAGTTTAGGGTTATTCTCAGGCTGCTTAAGCTCTGTGACAGCTTTAGTTTCTCCTAGCTTAGATGTATTTTTAGGTTCTGCAGGTGGTTTCAACAAAATATCATTTATGATTTCAATGCCTTTAGGCGACTTGCCCTGAGGTTTAATAAATTTATCTTCAAGCTTTTTCGATTCTTTATCGTCTTTAATTTCTGATTTTACACTGCCAAATTCAGTATTTGTAGGTAACTCTGACTGTGCATTTGTCAATTTTACTTCTGTAGATGTACTATTCAACGGCTGTGCAATTTGGTTTACAGAGTCTTTTATTTCAACATTATTAACTACATCAACTACATTAAAAGTACCATCTGAAATCTCTATAGGTTTATTTATGTGTTGTTTTATTTCTACTTTAGTGTCACTTTTAACACATTTCGGTAAACTGTCTGGTGTTTCCGTGAGGCTCTTCTCAGGTTGTTTTAAGCACAGTGACACTTCCTTCATTTCAACATCCTTCTGTAAACTTGTTAATACCATACCACTTTTGTTTGTTTCTACTTGTTCTATTTTATCTTCAGCATTATGTTCACAATTACTCAAACTAATTGTATCATTTGTATTTGGATTCTCAGTAATGACAATATCATTAATTGTGGCCTTTCTAATATTATGATCCTGTTCACTTGTAGTGGAGATATTTGTGCTGTCCAGCTTGTTTTTATATGATGGATTATCATTAAAGGAATCCATTTTTATGTCGGTATTTTCAGTTTTTACACACTCGTTACCTTTTCTTTCCGCAAGCTTTGGTCCCAAATTATCTGTTTGCATTTTAATACTCTCATTTATGTTTTTAGAATATAACTCATTAATATTGACTTCTTCCTTTAAGGAGTTACTGGTACTACATTTTTGTTGTAGCTCTTTAGATTTAGTATCATTTTCCAACATATTCTTGACTTCAGCTCCCAAGTCAACTAAAGGTTTCGCTAATTGGCCAGTTGTTTCAATCTCACTTATCTCAGTCTTATCATCTTTACCTTCTAAATTTTCTATATTCAATGGTTTAGTTGCAATACTAATATCCATTACAATTTTGTCATCAGGTTTTCTCTCTACTTGTTCATTATCATTATGTTTAATATTTTCTTGATAACTTGCACCTGGCTGATCAACTGTTTTATTATTTGAAATTTCTTTGCCTATTGGAGACAACACAATGTCTGGACTTTTGATATTTTCATTTGTATCTTTATTATTTTTCGTTGGTGTATCAAACAATCTCGGTTTACAGTTGTCTGTGTGAACTTCGATAGTTTTCTTAACATTTTCAGAATGTCTATTAGGATGCAGCTGAAGATCTACCATGGTTTTAGTAAGAGGTATGCCCTCTTTATTAGGAGTTGAGTGGTACGTCATGGGAGTAAATGTGCCTATTAGAGGAGATTTTCGAGATTCACTGAATTTCATCATTTTGCCATTTAAATTGACTTCTGTTTTAGACTCTATCTGAGCATTATCTTTGTTCAAATCCGACTCTACTTCACCTGTAGTAGTGTCTTGTGTTAATGTTTGGCTTTCAGCAACTTTGTTGCAAACAGGCTCAGTCACTTTATTTACATCTTTGACAGGAATATGAGAAGCGTTTTTAACAGACTTCCCCTCCTTAGTAGGCTGAAATAAAACCACATACATAGTTAATATTAGTTACCTAGAATATTAAAAAAAAAACAAACATACAAATCATATTATTTATTGGAAATATCAGTTCTACCTTGTAAAAATGTTATAGGTTGCTTAACATATAAAAATATTTTATTATTATTTGACAAAGGTAATTAGCAGTTACTGCATATTATGATAATAGTATGCCTGTAATCACTAGTGGTGTTGCCAAAATAGGGTTACAGTATTTAGAAAAATAATAATAATCTTATTAATTATGTGGACAATATTTTCCTTATTCTACATACTGATATTTTAAGCCATATAAGTATAACACAAGGATAAGTTATATCTTTACTTTGGTCAGCCTTGCATTGTTATTTAAGAACACATCTGTTATTTTAGTTCATTATGTTCAAAATTTCAGTTTTAATATATTAAAAATTCTACTTTTTGGTTTATTTGCTCAAATGAAATAATTTCTATAATAATAGAATTTGCTCTATTATCATTAATGTATTCTATTCTTGTTTGAACTTGCGCATAAATTATTTGTTACAAAAATTAATAAAACGTGTGTATTGTAATTATACTTGTAATTTCACAATTCATATTGTTATAATTTCATAATCTTTTTTCTAATATTTCAGATTTTCAAAGAAAACTATAAAAAAACAATGTTTTGTGCTGCATTATATGAAGTTAATAACAAACTCACCACTTCTTTAGGTACTTCAATTTCTATCTCTTCATAAACTTCTAGATTCCCTTCAGCATTCTCACTGAAATTAAATAATTCATTGAATTAAAATAGTTGAAACTTTTCACTACAAGATATAGCATATCACTGGTGGAATTTTACGGCGAAACTGTCAAGTTTCGCGGTAAAATTCCAGCCAGTCATATGGCATATCCAGAAGCCCTTCGTCCACACACCTTTGATTTGTTCAAGTTATTTTTGGATCAGAATCTATCGTTAAATATGTTGTGGCCCATGCAAATACTATAAACATGTCTTAAGTCATATCTGAGCTCACTCTTTCCTTGCTACTCCTGACAACAAGATTATGGTTTGCTTGCAAGTGCACACGAGAACCCATATTCCGAGTTCTCACACATGTGTAAAGTCTACCAATCCACACTTGGCCGAAGAGGTACATTATGACATAATCCTTCTTATTACAAGATATGTCTTCTTTTAATGAGACAGTATGACAGATGATGAAGCAATATTATCATTGTTTCCAATAATATTATACAATATAAAATTTAGTATTTAATATATATTTTATGCCATATAATTAGTATGATTTTTTTTTGTCAGATTTTGACTAAATTCTGCTATGTGTTTTTTCCACTGATACTATCAGATGAGATCAACATTAAACTAAGTCAATTTGAAAAGTCACATACATTTTTATGGTCCAATCTACTAAATTTAATGAAATGTTTGAGATGGGAGAACCATAGTTTAACCGGGGAGGTACTACAGCCACCCTAGTTTACACATCTAGTTTTGATGGATGTGGTGCGGTTGCCGGACTTCACTTTGAAGCAAGGCAATTGTCTTAGTCCTCAGGAGGAGCAATGCAACTACGTTCAAGCTCAGACAGGATTTCTGTTATGTTTGTAGTTGTATGTGGATGTATATGGGCTGCAACTACTTAATATCAGGTGATTTATTTGCTCGTTTATTGTTCTTCTCACATAAAAAAGTGATCAAAAAAAGATCAATTATATATATAAGATAAGAAAAATTGGTTCCAAACAAAGTTTCGCTGTATCTGCTATGCCTATGAATTTTCATATACTGTCCCAGTAAAAACTGCTATATAGAAATGATATTTTAATCTTTAAAAGATATCTCAATATAGACACAAAATTCCAATGCACAAAATTTATCAGTGACAAACTCAATACTTAACCAAAGCAAACCACATTTATTGATTAACTTATCAACAACTTACATTTACAAATATTACAAGACTCAATTTTATCGGTACGATTGAGTTTAAAAATATGTTAAGTAGAAATAAGGTTTGTTTTGCATTAAATAACCGAACGTACGGAATTAATATACAGGTGCTAATACATACTAATTATCATATAGTATTGTTCAGACCCGTAGATACATTTATGAAAGAAAACTAGACATTTACTTCTATTACTATTAAATTATTTATATTAACCATAGAATTAAAGGTGGTTAACCTATATATATTTTTTACTCTGAACAAAATGATAATGAGGAATATAAAAATATGCTGATGAGATAACATTATAAATATACCTGGTTATGGTAAGGAAAATTGAATAAAATTGGACAATGCCCGAAAAAACCTATATGTCACAAAGACATTGACACTTGTTCATTGTAAATATATTATTGAATTGTATTTATTAAGTAGAGTGAATAATAAAGATTCTAAAAAACCCATATAATTCCTCATCAATCGTCTGTAATTCTTTTATATTGAGAATAAAAAACAGGGGAATAAATATACTTTTGTTATGTATACAAATATACAAAGTATCACTAGTCTTTCCCAGAGCTTTATGCAAAAAACATAAAATTTTACAATTTCTTGGCTGTTGACTATAATTGTCATGAGTGTCTTTACTATAAGGAGTGTTGGGCTCATGTCCAGGGCCCTTAACGTCACAGGCCAAATCATGAACCAAAGCCAATACATTTGTTTACACCAAACAAAATACAGCACATTTTTTTGCTACTTTTAGGTATCAATCAATATTTAGATTTAAATGCTGTTTTTTTTACATAGTAAATATATTAATAATAAACAAGGGAAATAATAGTAAAGAACTCTAGTCGAGATTTTTAAATTTTTAAATAATTACTTTCCAATGAGGCCCCAAATTTTTTAGCACTCAAAATCCCTAATATTCCCTAAAATAGCCCTAATTAAGGGCACAACATCAAATGGGAATGATGCCAAATATCAGAACCCATATTTACATCCTGAACATATTTTTTTATATGAGAAGAATAGCAAACTATCTGATGTTAAGTAATCACAGCCAATAGATGTTCACATACAACTAAAAACATGATCAAAATCCTATCTGAGCTTGAACTTAGATTTGTTGCTACTCCTGAGGACTAAGATGGTTGCCTCGCTTCAAAGTGTAGTCGGCAGCTGCACCTCTCCAACCAAAAGACAAATAATGCTTTATGGCAGATTATGAAGATAGCAGCTACCTCCCCAGTCGAACTATAGTTCTCCCACCTATTTATACATATGGGTTCCAATACTGTACATCCAAGAGCTTAAAGATGAATAGATAACGAATATCCTTTCATGTTCTGCAAAATTTGTATATAATCTTAACAAGAATCTCTTGTTACAAAATAATTGAAACAACATAAAAATATTTTATTTTACCATGAGGTTAGTGACTGAGTCCAAAAATAAACTATTCAATTCTTATAATTCAATAAATAACGGAGAATTTGTAATGTGGACATACTGATGATAATAATTATTTTTATATATGTCATTTCATGTTAACAATTTTTATTTTAGATACCATACTAAGAATAAAAAATATAAGTTTTTTACATATGATCAATTTGACCTGACTCTGAGGATGAGATAATCTTTACTTAAATGATTGATTGTATGTTTATTTATGGCTTTCTGTTGCACTAAAAATCACTGTAGTAACTTAATGGCTTTCTGATTAGTTAAACACTTACCGCACTTTCAGAAACTTGATAATCGGTTGTTGTTGGTCGTCGTCTAAGATCTGAACTGCGGCAAGCTCTTCCTCGCCATCCTTTCTGTACAAATATAATCCATTTCCAATATCTATAGCATCCACATTCTTCCCGTCAATTTGTAGCACCACTTCTGTATCTTTGCATGGACTGACCGAGTCAGCGTCTTCCATACTGGTATCGGTTACTCTCTCGGCTTTGTCAAATGGAAGTTCACCAGAGTCACTAATTTTCAACTCCGCTGGCTTGTCTTCACCGTCCTGCACTGCATCGTCTATAACCAGGTCGTCTTCATCATAAGAGTTCTCGTTATCATCGAAAATGTTGACTCCTCCAGATAGGATGTTTGCCGCCTCAATCTGTTCACCAATTTTGAAGCTGTCCAGTTCGTTCTTTTTAGGAATTGGTGATAAGTTTGATATTATGCGATCCGCGTCCGATACCGTAGTATCCGCAGTGGATTTGCCCGCCCCATCCTTTGTGGGGGTCACGGCGAAGCTGGTGTCTTCTTCTGAGAGAGAAAAGAACTTTGAGCTCTCGTTCGCCGTGATGTAAGCCTCACTCGGCAGCGACGAGGTGTCGAGCGTGGAGTCTCTCGAGGCAGCCGCGTCGCCTCGCAACTGATTCAACCTATCCATTTTCACAATTCATCTGTTTTGACAACAAAAAATATCAACCTCTCGAGATGTCACCGCCCGTCGCTGACACTACACCTTTCCAACGAAAGCTAATGAAAACATTTGAAGGTTGGCCAATTAGCACTTAGGTCAACAGCAGAGAATTACAGTGAAACTTTTTAGTGGAACAAACGATAATGTAACTGTCACACTTTTGATAAACACCCGATTGCGAGTCCGTACGGAGTAGATAAAAGTTACCACAGCTCGCGTACTCAATCTCGAATGTTTGATCAGTTAAAACAATTGTATAAATACGCCTCGATAATATTTTTGTAGCAATTTTGTTAACAACACAACACACACATCAAAGATTAAAGATGGACGTCGCGAAAATAGATAACATTGTTGCCATTATTCTTTTTTTACCATGAAATTAAAATAATAATTTTTAATTTTTATAGCTATAGTAGTATTTTGCATGAATGATACTTTTAAGTTATTAGAAGATTAAATAAATCTGTTTGTAACGGAAAAGGTTATTTGGATGAGCTTTTAATATCTTTACGTTCGTTTAAACAAGTTACCCGAATAAAAAAATAAAATGCCACGCATATTATTTCCTCAAGAAATCCTATAAAGCCATTACTAAGCTAAAGCTGCACGTTAATAAATGTACATATACAAATAAATAATGGAAATAATGTCTTCCATCGAAAAACTTTCATTTCGTACCAATATACAAATTTAGTAGTAAGTTATAATTTATTGTACTAAAATACTCAAGGATATTAAAACCTAGTGACTGATCGGAATAAAAAACTTAAAAGGTCTTATTTTATTAAAATGCAAGTATTTAAATAAAAATTTAAGAAACTATTATTGAAATTTATTAATTGGATAAAATAAAAATATAAAATAATAATTAATATTTAATAATATTTATTAATATTTGATTGATATATAAAATAATAATTTTACTACAATTTACATATATTTATGATTAATAAAACGCAAGGAGGAAAATATATAGAAAATTTAATACACATTTTTATAACTCATAAATGCTGACAAGTACATATCCTTAAAGAAATTGCAGTATTTCACTACGATATATCGGTTTCGTTATGAAATCGTTATATCGCACTGTGGTTTGTCATCGTCAATAGTTTGCATAGAGTAAAATTCCGTTGACTTAGGTAGGTCTACTTTATGCTCATAATCAGTATATTATCAATATCTGTTTTTATCTGTATTATAGCATAATCTATGGGAATCATTTTAGTTCGTTAATTTTTCGATTTTGAAAAAAAAGTTTATTTAGTTTAGATACGAAAAGGGAGTGTTTAACAAGAAATAGCTACTTTATATTGTTGCGGTTGTAAGTGACGTGATTTTAAATATTGAACTTTTCATAAAAGGTATAATGGCACCTCGAGATACCCCAAAGGCCACGCCAAAGGGAAAAACGATTGTCGGAAGAACAAATACCACGAAAACAAGATCGACCCCAATTACTATAAAAAAGACGATGTCGACTAGAAAACCCGCTGAAAAGATTCCTTTGAAAGGTAAATTGTATACACGTATATTTAAAAACCTGTACTTGTCTGTAAAGGAATCAAATGTACACAGGACCATAATTCTCATAAGATATTTGAATGATGTGCACAATTAAATTGTGCACAATATTCAATGAAGGTAATATTATATATTTAATCATGTACATATGCACAAATAAATATATTTGTATGTTTGTAAGATTTTACAGGGTCTGGCCAGTTCCAGATCATATTTTCTAACTGGTAGAACATCAAATTCTACGATGGAGAGCAGTTTTTGTGCTTCTACAGAAAGATATGGTTGCCAGCTCACTTATAAATCAGGAACCCTTCAGTCTTCAGGACTAGCTTCTATGATCAACTCTAAGTGGGGCTTTTTATCTACATGGAGTTGGTTCTAGATATTCACAAACGGCAGGGTCCATTTACCATCAGGTGGAAAGTGCACTTGAATGCTAATTTAATTTAAGAAAAAAAAAATGGTTTAAGATGTCAAAAAATAATAATAATTATTTATCATTAATTTATTTCATTATTGAATGCATCAATGTGGTAATTATATTTTTTCAGTTATTCCTGCTGAAACTAGACAAAGGACGAGTACAGTACCGAAGGTGTCAACACCGAAGGCCAAAGAAAACAAATCTGTTCCAATCCCAGGAAGTGTAACAAAGAGTGTCAAAAAGGCGACATGGAAACGACGTCCCAAGCCAGCTCACTCTGGAGTGCCTGTGCCGGAGAAAATGAAGAAATTGCTTCAAAAACAATTGATGGACTCCGACTGCAGTCTTTGATTGAAATTTAACGGACATTGGTAATGTCTAAATGACATAAAGACATGATTGATTTGTCTGTCGCAAATATTGACTTGGTCAGTAACAAAACGGACATTGGACCTTATCCTAAATCAAAGAAAATTTATTTTGATTTTTAAACAAGCTTTTATTCTTAACCTATTGAATTAATGTACCATTTAAAAACAGTAAATTAAGTTATACATGTATCATACATAATAAATGGTTACGTTTCTTTTACATATTTACATACAAATTTTATGTTAATCTTAACAAGTGGGTGTAATGTACATATGTATTAATGTTTCTGCCTCTACATCAACATCGGGGACATCCCAGCCTCTTTGGGCGGGGGAATACGGGCCTCGAGGTACAACCTCTTTGCCTGGGCCTGAACTCGGGGTTGCACCCCGGCTTAACTATAGTAGCCCTCGCTCAGTGTTAAGTGGGGGGGGGTCGGGATAATCCCTCCGGCATGCTCAACTCCCGCTGCGTCCGTCGTCCGCCAACTGGTACTGCCCGACTCCGGCGAGTGGTACGGCCCGCGGGTCCAAGCGACGCGTTAGCGTGCGGTCCGGCTGGGCTC
>DWON01003377.1:0-18172 GCA_018251015.1 Phocides pigmalion okeechobee
CTGCCCGAGCGATCACCTAGGTCTCAACTCGAGTTTGAGATCCTAGTGATCGCAAAGATGGGAGCCCTTGGCTACTTTTCGGCCGAGTTACTGGACGTACTGCGACAGTACATCCACGACCGGGAGGTGGCCTTGGGCGTTCAGACCTTGCCGGCGGACTCTCCGGCTGCCGATCTCCCACCGCCCGAGGACCAGGCGGTGCTAGTTCATTTAGAAGCCGCTCCCCCCCGCCCGACGCGCCGACAGCGCAGCCCGGAGGAGCACACAGAAGCCGCGCACCGGCCCGAAACTGGACAAGACATGACATGTATAAAGAGTACCAAAACAGGGCAAGGCATCCAAGTAGGCCACCCCGGGACCCAAAAAAAAAAAATATACTGTACATATATATCTGATTTAATTATCTATTATTAAAAAAAAAAAAACCTGGGGTGTCCGGCGCTCGATTACCGGCACGTCTTTACGTGCCGCGAATGACTCCACGGGAAGGGGGCACTGCCCCGAAACCGTTTCCCCCTTGGCCCTGAAAAAGGCAAGGAGAAGACTTGTTTGCTTCTTTCTGCTAATCTCTAAAAAAACTGAAGAATTTTTTATAGACCTCCACAGATTAAATCCCGTGGGTGCCGAATAAAGCTTAGACTTCGTCTTATTTTACTTTCTACTAAAAAGAAAAAAGAAGTGTTAAAGTGTGTTTAGAATTAAAATATACTTAAGTGAGGTTGCGGGCAAAGCGGTTTATTTACAGATTTAGTTTTTATTATTCGCTGAAAAAAGATTTTAATTTAACTTTTTCGTAATAAATTGTTCACAACATCATAATATCAATCAAAAATCAATTGAAACCATTGGTTCTAGGGCTCTAGGGGACCAGTGTGCGACAATTTCCAACAATGAATACCACGTTCGATCGACGCTGCCTTGATAAGAGACTAATTCATATCTCGCGCAGAGAATTGCGATCACTATACAGAACGGAGAGCAGCTAGCGTTCTTAGCACCATGTCGCATGGACAAGGACTCCCTTTGAATTGTTTGAGTTAGGCTTTTATTATAATTAGTTTCAAGGTGTTCATTATTGTAAATATCAATGTATATTCCATATTACTATATCTTGGAAAGTCGAGCTCTTGTACCTATAATCAAGATTGTTGAGTGATACAGTTATGATGACGAAATATGTGAGATGAATGTAGTTATACATTCATGTAAGTACAAAAATATGCATAAAATATACACTTACACAACATCTCCTTAACAGAGAAATGGTTCCACCAAACTCCTCCTTTTATTAAACATACGCGTAGCTTAAGAGGAAGATTTTTAAGTAATAAAAGTTTCAGTGTGGCTTTATGCACAGTCTTTTAAAGTTTCCGATAAAAATATTGAAATTCGCATAAAAATCTTCATCCATTTGCATGCTTTGCCGTGTCTTGCAGCCTGTTGAAAAATAGGTTACTGTGATTAAGTATCGTGTAAATAATAGAAGAACAATTAGTCTGAATACAGAGTTACATAGTATAAATAAATAACTTATAGACTAACGTACTAATATTAATAACATGCATTTAAACCTGTTTCTTTATTGAAACATCTGTTTCAAATCAAGAAATATCAATAAAAATGTTTGAACTACAAAAACGGGGAATACAAAACCGTGACTAGTTATAAAATCAATACACACGTAGCATAAGCTAATAGTTAACATGAAACTAGATCTGCGCAGTTAAATTTTATTTAAACTATCTCTATAGTTGTTTCACCAGCTGAACACAATTTTACAGATGTCAGCGAATGTTGAAAGGTAATAATAGAATTTAGTGATGGAAAGATTTTAGGTTGTCATCTGGGTCAAATGATGACTACATCCCTGGTTGCGAAGCCAGAAATAAGGGAAGATTGTTACATATTCAGGTTACCGAGCAACAACTTAATAATTTTATTATATAACAGGTAAAGGGTAACTTTTAATGTTAATGGCAAAAAGCGTTACTCGTGAATACCCATTATTTAATACAATGTGTAAATTCCGCGGTGACATTAGTTTAAAGTAGTACAAGTTACTAATTGTCAAAAAATATATAATGAGGAGAATTGAATAAACACCTTTATATACATTAATATATTTTATTTGAACAGAAGGTTAGGATTCCACCGGGAGGTACCACCATCACCACACAAATTTTTTCAAACAAGTAATTTTTAATAGCTGTAAAGAAAAAAATCTCCACAAGTAAACCTTCGCACGCGCTCGCATTATAAATGAAATAAATAATAAGCCTTTATTCTAGATTCCAATAATTGAATAAAGGAAAAAACTTAATCGCATCAGCTGAGATCTTACGAGATAAGTCCATGTCTAAGTTAATAACCTCATTCGAGTAAGCCGCAACTTTATTTCTATATTAATGCTTTTTAGTATAATCCGGCTTAATGTGCCACAGGGATAACGATGTTATTGTTTAAGACTTAACTGTAGTTTTATAACAAATAAAAATGTGGCAGACTTGGTATGTCTGTTAGAACTAGTACATTCAAATATATGGTTATTATAATTTATAATGATAGAAATAATCTGCCGTAAAGCATTACTTGTGTTTTGGTTGGAGAGGTGCGGTTGTCGGCTACACTTTGAAGCGAGGCCACCTTAGCCCCCCTCAGTATCTTAGGTTGGTTAGCTTAAGGTTGAGTCGCCCTGAACGTCAAGATTATTTATAAACAAAACTAAATTAAATAATCTAAATAGACATAAAATGATATACTCAATACTCTATTATGTATATTAAAATGTATAACAAATTTGGGAAATTGTGATTACAGTAACTTAAAGTACATAAGATAGTTCATGAAAAAAAATTAAACCCTTAAAGGCATTGAGAAATACCTATCGAATTCAAATCTGTATCGTAGGTTCACCACATAACATTTATCCTAGCTTTACACTCATTTACGTATATTCAGGATCGCCTGAGGGTCTGAGAAAACAAGATTCCTATCGCATTCAATATCAAGAACATGATAGGAATCTTTTCTCCGAGCCACTCGCTATTTAACCCTGAAACCATATTACATATATTGGGTCACCCAATCCCGAGGTCGCTTTCAGAAAATTAAATTAATCTGACAAAAATACTGAATAAGGAACACAATAAATAATATTACATAAAAAAATCGTTTATAGATATAATATAGTGATAAACGAGGTTAGTGATAGTGCATAATGAATTTAATTGTAAAGTTAAAAAATGCATGTGTTTTATACGATTTATTTGGGCCTTTGGGAAGAAAAAAAAAATTACTTTTTGCGTATACAAATAATTACCTTTTCAACAAAAAAACTCCAGATTGCGAGACTTTATGTGAGAAATATAATTAAATGCTTATATTACGTAATCATTTTATAGTTTGTGTTAAGACTCGCTTGAAAGTTAATAATGTAAACCACTATAATTTGCAACGAATAATTTGTTATTAGATATATGATATTACACACACACATTATTGGAGGCGACCATATTAGTCCTCAAGAGTAGGAACGTATCCGCGTCCATCCTTAAATAGAAATTCTGTTCTCTTTGAGATTGGACGTGGTTGTCCATAGGCTGCAGTGACCACTTAACAGCAGGTGGCCTGCATGCCCGTTTCTTACTCTTTCACAATTAAAAAAAAAATACAATTAGAACAAAAATCCCGTTCATACCTGCATTTCTGAATTAAATAGCGGTGTAAATTACTGAACAAAACAGCGTACCTGCACGTTAAATCCTAGCTGATAACACTTGAGTTTTAAATAGGCACTTACACATGCCAACTGCAAACCTTGTACGTTAATTATAATCATTTATTTATTAACCAAACTCAAAAAGCATGATTCTCAATTCGTAGAGACCTCTTTTTTATGCGATGAATAATTTCAGTTCCGTTTCGGATACATAATGCACTCGTAAAATACAAGTCTTAAAATCTTTACTTCATATTAATCTTTAAAATTTTAAATGGTGAAGAGCAAGAAAAAAATTTTTGCTGTCTAGCCATCTCTAAGGTTACAAATTAACAGTAAATACTTTAATAAGAATGTCAATTATGTACATTGTTTTTTGAATTTGGAGCTCAATAACTATTTGCTCAATCGGGGAAAGGTGTAAAGTGAACTGTGCCTTGTAGGGATATGAGCGCCGACTTCATACCCAACGATGTAACAGATATTATTTCCAACTTTTTATGTTTTACTCATAATTTATAACTGGAAAAAAATATAACTCATAAATAATAGAAGTTTCTAAAGTTTACCTGGGGCAATACCACCTACGCCTATTTCTATTTTATTGAGAATCGCAAAGCAGATTCACTTTATTAAGACTTTCTAGTCCTCTTGGAACCATTGTATATGAAATCGACTTTACTATTCTGTATTAAAGATAACAATGGGCAGGCACTTGAAATCAGGAATGTTGTATGATCGTTTGTTACGTAATAGGCATTACATTAAAAAAAAACAAAAAACAATTGATTATATGATTATAATAATAATAATAATAATAATAATAATAATCATCATCATCATCATTTATTTTAAAATTACATTCCATATTTTGAAATTCACATTGAGTATAGCATAACAATCACAGTAATAACAATTAAATTTACATAAGTGTTAATAAAATAATTTGGTTCCTAAACAAACTACAAAAACATTAAATTACATTGAATTACATATTATAAGTGCTTTTGTAATCATAAAATAAACATGAGAAAATATACCTGACTCCTTTCAAACTCTACATTACAATAAACATCATTATACCAAAGATAATTTCCTTTCTCGTACTATTTGTTAAGTGTTCAAAGGTAACATTTCCACTAAAAATATTTGCGTTCTCATACAAATAAACACAATCGTATTTCGTAGTGGCCCAGTCAATACTGGGCGCTTTCAAAAGATTATTTTGGGGAAATAGAAAGCAAATATTCGGCTGTTGTCACCATAAAGAGTTGGTAAACGGATAATTCCGCGTTCACTATAAATAAATGGATGCACAAACATACATGATCAAAAAACAAGTATATAAAAAAAGCAACATGAGAATATAAACAAGTTTCCGTTTTAAATATTTGCTTGGAGAAAAGGAAAGTAAATGAAAGAGAAAGATAGATAGAGGGAGATATAAAGAGAGTGATCCAGAGAGAAATAAAGAGGAGGTAAAGAGAAAGAGACAGGGAGAGTGGAGAAGAGAAAGGGAAAGAGAGAAAAATAGACAGAGAGTGAGATATATATATATATATATATATATTAATAAAAATAGAAAAGAAAGAAAGTTAGTATATTGATTATTAAGAATACGGCAAATATATTTATTTAATAGTTTCTTTTGTAAATACTTACATTTTGTCAAATACGCTAGCACGTTTCAAAGTTTTATTCGCCACATCTTATTCTGTCTTAACAAGTAGAGTACTGCTGCTGTGTTCTTGTTTAACGGGTATAATCCTTACCATCTCCCTAGAAACTCTTCCACGAGGCCACCTTACTTCGTTTTCTTTGAAGAATGCCAGTGAACGGCAATTATATTTACGAGCAATGTTGATTAAATATGTCTACGGGTGGTAGTGGGTAGCAGCAGCGATGGCACTGGCAGCGTTTATCAGGTATCCCCATGTTTGCTGAATCAATTGTAAAAAAATAATAGTAAAAAAACTAAAAAACACGCTTTTATAAAAAATCCAACTAAAAAAAGGGTAAATAAGAAAAGAATGCAATGTAAAGAAAGCGTGGGTTGTTTTCCCGTGATCTATTGACGCCATGCACCTCACGTTCTTACTTTGCAACATTTAACATTATTTATTTTACATTTTTATTTTTATATTACTGCATTGTTCTTGGTCCTAGATATATGTAAAGTTTCAAATTAATCAAACTTCTACAAACCGATAAAAATTAAGCTCGAAGATTCCGTTACATACAACCCGAGCATATAAAAGCGTATTAAGAAGGAAAGGTAAATGTGTAAATTTTAGGAAAATCCACTTTTTGTCTAACGTGAAACCATCCTAATATACACAAATAGAACTTTGAATATCCGACAGAGGAAAGCATTGTGTGTTATACCACAAATTGGATATGCTTTGTGATATTCTTGCTAGCTGCATAACTATGATATTTATGCATTTTCATACATATCCATTTAAATGAGCCATCATAACTTAGTTACATAGATTTTCCTTTACGCTTCATGTAGAGCACGGTCTTTTCATTTTAAAAATCATTGTTATTACAATCAAAACAACAAAAAAGCAAATGCATTGGTGTAAGGTAACTAATATATTATATTTCTATATATCTCGCTACTTCAAAACAAAAGGGTTACAACGCGAATAGACCTAATTTTACAGGAGAGCCATTTAACGGTTTCAAAATCAGTTCTTGTATAAATGCTCTGTTTTAAAATTACAGATAAATAGGTGTTATACACTGTTAGAAAGATATTTTTATTCTGCTATTAATGGTTGATTCGGATATGTTACCGACAAAATTTGATTTTTTACAATAAAAAGGATTTTGAATATTTTTGATTTGTGGCCCTTTAGTTTTAAAGTAGCGATTTATTAGGTAGTTAACAAATAATTTACTTGTTAATTACAATAATGAGAATCTTGAACCTAAATATAACTAATTATAATTGTACTATACTACATTCTATTAAACTATATTGTTTCTTGCGTTTAACTATATAACGGGTACTCACGATTTTAATTACTGATGTCTCGAACCAGTAGAGTAAACTAGTAGAACACTATCCTGATATGATTTACATAGAAATATTGAAGTAATTATATTTATGTTATCCTTTATTTAACTTAATACAATAAATACTTAATTTGTTTTGATATAATAACGCTCATATTGAAATTACTATATTTTATGATGAGTATTTGCAAGGTGTTAGAACTACAGTCTGCAGGTACTACCGCTATCCCCATAATCCGTATTGAAGTAATTCTTGTATTTCTGTTGGAGATGTGGGGTTGCCGGGTATACTTAAAAGCGAGGCGACTATCTTAGTCCTGAAGAGTAGCAACCCATTTACGTACAAGCTCAGATAGGAATTCAGGATCTGTTTTAAGTTGTATGTGGAGGACAGCACATAATATCGGATTGGCTGCCCACTCGTTTGCTACTCTTGTAACATAAAAATACTTAGAAACATTCGCGACACGAAATCCAGCACTGATTTGAAAACGTCAACCGAGTAATCTCAATAAGATTGATGTTCCCATTATTGTATCAAACAACCAGCTCCAGTTCAACTTGAGCTGTTTCATCAAAACAACACTTCGTAAATACAGGTCCATTACTGAAATTACATTACCAGGTTACGTCGGTCTTTATTATAAAGAGCACTCGCTGAAATGTAAGCTCTACCAAAACTGGTCGATGGTTTCATGTGGAATTATTAACCAGTTAACTGTGAGCGATGTTATCTTAAAATTTTGCGCTAACGAGAGTTCTGTGTATGTTGGACTTAATGTTATTCAGAACGGAGTATGAATAATTCATATAATTTCGTACAGATGTCGCTCTATGCGATGCCATGTCGCATTATTCACAATTTGCGAGCGATATCTTAATAATTCGTTTTTCGTTCATGTATTTCACATGCTTTTATCTGTTTAATATTAATGGCTTTTTTTACAGACCACATTACTTTTAATACTTTTTTCATTTTACTATGTACAGGGTACTCACGATTAACGATTAACAATTTTTGACTGTCGATATTTCGAACTCGGATGGGTCGTGGTCACGGCTAAACTCTCATTATGATTAATGATAATTAATGTATCGTACATAGTCAAATGTATTCTGCGATATTATTTGTTTAGAGTCAATAATATTTTAAAAACTAATTAATATGCTTACTAATGGAAATTTCATGGGTAACAATAGAAATTAAATAGTTCGTAGATTTATAATTTGCAGGGGAGGTACTACCTCCGCCCTCATGATTCGCCGTGAAGTAACCGTGTTTATAGTTGGATTGGTGCGGTTGCTAGTTATACTTACAAATTCTTACAAGGATTACTTACAAGGATTAGCAACGCATCTACATCCGACCTAAGATCTTTAATCCTGTTTGCGGTCTTATGTGGAATACCTTGGGCTACAGTGACCACTTAAAGTCATGTAGCTTGCATGTTCGTTTGCTACTCATTTACAAAATAAATCTTTGATTGCTTAAAAGGTAGTCTAAATATTATAAAACAAAGTCCCCCGTTGCGTTTGTCTGTTCATGATAATTTCGAAAAGTACTAAACGACTTTTCTCGCAGTTTTCAACAACAGTTAGAGTGATTCCCGAGGAAGGTTTAGTTGCACATGCGTTCAGTATTGTTTGTAAATTGGGCGAGAAATTAAATAGTTAAATTCAATATACTAATTCAGTCATAGTTAGAAATAGATGTTTTAATTGATAGTTTTTGCAACTGGATAACGACTTGATGCACGTATGACAGAAAAAAAATGTAAGTAAATATAAACTTTATTACCCGAGCGAAGCTGGGCCTCGTCCTTAGTACTACATAAAATACAGCTACGCGAAATAATATTAAGCGATCCTGTGAAAATTTAAAAGAAAACCAGGTTCCTTAAATTTATTACCACCTAACCTTTTAAAGTGGACAATAAAATCTCCTTATAACAATAACACGGATTACATAAACAAATAAAACGGAGCAAGTCGCCATTAAAATATTTTATATCTTATGAATATAATCCAAGTTTTATTGCCATCTTAAATTTGAACATTTTAACGATAATAATAAAGATGGTAAAATCTTCGCGGCCCTTAAAAAGGATTACCTTGCTTCGTTTTTATTATTTCTAAGGGCGTTTTTAACCCTTGTGTAATCGATAAAGGTTAAAACTGGATATTTTAAATTGGTTAAAACCGGGTGTTTTTTGAATGAAACACTGACAGGTGGTGAATTGTTTGACCGGGGAGGTACCTATTACCGTCCTCGCTATCCGCTGTAAAGGAACTCTTACGTCGTTTGGAGAGACCGATTGCCAGCGGCACCTAAAATTGAGGATACAATTTTAGTCCTTGGTAATAGCAATGCTTGATGCATCGACCTCAAATCTCATCCACCCTGTTTGAGGTTGACTGTGGCTGAATGCTGCAGCGACTAACTAGGATGAAGTCGCCTGCACCTTCGTTTGTTGGTAAGAATTAATCAACAATACTTAATTTGTAAAATTGATAATACTTAAAATGTAAAAGCTATAAAACTTAATATGTAAAATCGATAACACTTAATATGTAATCAGATTTTTATCAGCTTACACAATTATTTTTAAGATTTCCGCCTTTGCAATTAAAATGTAATCATACTTTCTTTCATTACATTAAGTAATTTCATTACATTAAGTAATTTCTTTACATTAAGTAATTTCTTTACATTAAGTAATTTCTTTAATATATTTAAGAGTAGCAAGTACGAATTAAATTAAAATGTCGCGACAAATGTACATTAATACTAAATTAGTTAACATTAAATCTGGCCGTGCGGCCATAAATTCATATCGAATTCAGTAATACCACTAGACAAGTTGCAAACTTGGACATAGAAAAGAATGGAGTAGGTGTTTACTTCATTATTAACTAGCTGTAGCGATCTTGTTCGCGTTAATTATAAGAGGAAGTATATCGGAACATCTCCTTAAATATAGTATAATAGGCTTTATATTTTGTTGTGACAGTTGGTAGGGCTATAGTTTAATCGGGGAGGTACCACTGGCGCTCTCATAATTCGCCGTAAAGCAATTCTTGTACTTTGATTCTCGAGATGCGATCGCCACCTACGTTTACAAGTGAGACAATCATCTCAGTCCTCAGCTATGCATCTGTGTACTTCATCAGGCGGTACTTTAATCCAGATTAAGGTTGGACGTGGAAATCCATGAGTTGTAGATACCATTTAACATCAAGTTGCTTGTACGTTTCTCTCCCAAAATGAAAAAAATAATACATAAAGATTCCATACATTTTACGTTATTATATTACTTAAATTTTAACTAACAAATCGATTTCAATCTATTGCCATGTGTTAAAAATAAAATAAGTTGTATTTAAATCGGTCAACGGATTTCGCACAACGCAATAATAAACAGACAGAAAAGGTAAAAAAATGTACATTTAACCTTTACATCGATAATAATGAGTATGATAATAAGATTTTCTAAAAAAGCATTGTTTTATAACAAAAGTATGCATTTCTGTCATGCATAATTGAAACCAAACTAATTCACTTTATAATGTTAGTATAACGACCACTCCATACTTATTAGTCCTACGTCGATATTAATAAAGAGCTTAAACCCAGTATTGATATCTCGACAAACAATTCGTACGAGCGTCGCGTAATTTGTATCGACTGAAACTTGCATGCGCTATATCTAAATATTTTCTGAAATTAAATGTTGTAGTTTTCTTTTCATCTATTGGCAATACTGCACTTCACCCATTGCTGTAGTTGCTATTGTCTATGGAACGACTGAATAAATGATTAATTTCAAAACGGACATGTTCTGTAGTTATTACTGGATTTACTTACGTCTTTTTGTACTTGTCAAGTTTCTACCGAGAAAATGACGCAACCATTGTGAGCTCAAGAGTAATGATCCCGTTTTTTATGTTGGACCATTAGCAAATTAGCGTGCAGGCTACTAGATGTTAAATTGTCTCTACAACCCATGGACTGTGTCCAACCTCAAACAGGACACAAGTCCTATTGCATTAAAACCTTTCTACTATAAGTTATTCTTATATATATTCCATCTACAGCCAGCGATAAGTAACGACGTTATTATATGTAACTATAAATGTATTTATTATAAAAAACAAACTTATTTCTATTTCTATACTTATAACTATATATAAGCCATATAAAACAGATATTTGTATAGATTCTGCATAGATACAAATAATATATTTTGACCATTTCTTCACCTAATATTGAAGCCTACAAATCTATGGTCAAAACATAGCCTGCAATGAAACCTTAGCCGTCAGTGCTAAACTATAATATATGGGATGGCCGTGATTTATGAGCTTACTTCATTAGTCCTGCGTATAGGTAAACATGTATCGTGCGATATTAGTTATCATGATTTATGTGTGTTGGCCATTGTTGATATTGCTAATGTTTATTCCCTCGCTTAAGTTTTTATATGGACGCAAAATAGGACACGATGTGCAGTATTTTGGCCATCTTAATCCGCCGTAAAGCATTACTTGTGTTTCGGTTGGAGAGGTGCAGTTGTCGGCTCTACTTTGAAGCGCGGCGACTATCTCAGTCCTCAGAAGTAGCAACGTATCTACGGTCGAGCTCAGGTAGGATTTCAGTCGTGTTTGTATTTGTACGTGGATGTCTATACATTTGATTATGTAACAGGTAACTGTATTTTAAATTGGCGATATTTCTAATCAGTTGCATGGCTCGTGGTCATGGTTAAGCTCTA
This sequence comes from Phocides pigmalion okeechobee, assembly GCA_018251015.1. Lineage (NCBI taxonomy): Eukaryota > Metazoa > Arthropoda > Insecta > Lepidoptera > Hesperiidae > Phocides > Phocides pigmalion. The sequence continues at coordinate 11,515 of DWON01003377.1, forward strand.
AACCAGTTTAATCTAGTGATAAGAACAGTATTTTGTCTTCAAATCTCAAAAGGAGCAAACGAAAAGTAAAAATGATGGATATATACGGTAACAATAAAAAATACAACCGAATTGAACACCTTGTTATTATTAATTCGGTTGGAATTATTTCTTCTTCTTAGACTAGGCTTCTTGACATACTTTTTCAAATCATAATTATTTAGTATTATCATAACTTAACTACAAATATAAGTATTATCAAGGAGTAAAGTCAAGGAACATGAGATTTAGTTTCCACATCGCGAGTACGGGCTATAAATTATGTATTCAAGTTATAAAATCCGAGCGAATGGCGGGGATTCCCCTGATCCTGCGTGTTTTAATGGCGACAGGGAGCTGAGAATAAGCTTTGAGTGGCTTACTTCTGTGATATACGGTGCGCGAGGATGGCGAATCAGATCTTCTTCAAAGTACAAAAGAAAGAGTAATTTGTATGAATCAGTACAACTGATGTTTTTTATATATTAGCCTAGCTATAAGGTAGGCGGGTTGCCCGATGGAAAGCAATTACCGTCGCCTATGGACATTTGCAACACCAGAAGAATCGCCAAGGTATCGCCGGTGTTGAAGGAGAGCTCTTTTTGCACCTTTTTTGAAGAGATTTTAATTAATTAAAACTTTATTTATTTATTAAAGGTGGGAGAACTATAGTTCGACCGGGGAGGTACCTCCACCGCCCCCATAATCCGCCGTAAAACTTTCGGTTGTGACTTGTAATTCCGTTGGATGCCGGCTACACTTTGAAGCGAGGCGACCATCTTAGTCCTCAGGAATAGCAACGTGTCTACGTTCGAACTCAGATAGGATTTCGGTTGTGTTTGTGTTTGTACGTGAGTCGTGGTCGAAGAGGTTTTGCTGGTTACACTTACAAGTCAGGCGACCTCAGATCTCAAGAGCTGCAAGATATTTACGTACAACCTCAAGAAGGACATTAGTCCTGTTTGAGATTGTTTGTGGAATTCCACGGGCGGATATACATCAGGAAGCTTGCATGCTTGCACGTGTCTTTTCTCATATAAATAGTTAAGTCATTAGTACTAGAAAGTCATTAAGAAGCCTTAAAGACGTTAATTAGATAAAGACGGTTGATTACAAGTGATCTTGTGAAAAGGCGGTCACGTTCATCATCAAATAAACTCGATAATTTATGAGCCGGCGATCTGCACGTTGAAATATTTTTAACGAAATTTTGACAAACAATAATGTACGAAGTATATGACATTTTCAAAGTAGTTTACATAAAAACGTAAAGAAAACAAGTAAAATATTTTCGTTAAATTATACTTACACTAGTTTTTTTACTAATTTAATAATAATTCACTTTCATAACTATTTTTGGTGTAAAATCTGCGTTTTACGAATGGGCTTTATACTTTAATCGCGGCTAATCATTTAAATTTCCCGCGACTAGTGCATTCTTATACTTTGTACGTTATATTGCAAAGCTGTGTGTCAGTGTCGATAGCATATTCATCGTTTCAAGTCCTCATGAATTTTTCAGAACTTACAAAAATCTGATTGGGAGAAGACCTGAGTACGCATAACTTTCGTTTTTCACAAGATCTACTACAATTACAAATTTGTAGTAAGTTTGTGTAGTAAGTTAACTAACGTGTAGTAAGTTTGTAATTGTAGTAACTAATAATACATCCGATTTCGTCTGTGTTGTTTATATTAACAGCACACTTGCCCCACTTATATACAGCAAGAGAATATCGTTAAATGCGTAGTGCTTAAGTGAATATGTAATAATATATAAATATGTAATATATATTAAATAAATGTTAATTTATTAAGCTTTAATAGTGTTCATTTACGCTATATCAAACGGCTATATATAAAATTTGCATATTGGTATCTCTAACATAAAAAATATTTTCCTGCAGTAAATTATACCTCCTATATTAATTCCTTGAAGTTTTATTTTTGCAACGGAAGTTGTTTTCAAGGTTTCATCTATTTCTGTTAAACCGCATCAAAATTAGAATAGCCGTTTTGACGTGAAAGCGGATTATACACACTTTCGTACTTATAATATTGGGTGGATAGATGATAGAAATATAATTCGGCCGTATAGGTACCACCGTCATACATAAGAATAAAAAATAAACTACTTGTTGTTGATGTTTATTAATTATCTAATCATTATGAAAATCAAATTATATTCAAATTAATCACTTAATAACATGATAATATAAAATCATTTAAAGCAAAATCGTTAGAAAATTTAATTTACACAAATTAGTCACGTATTAATACTTTATTATAAATTAATCATTTTAAGTAAAATCGTTAGGTAATTTCATTCACACAAATTAGTCACATGTTAATATGCTATTATACCTTAATAATTTTAAGCAAAATCGTTAGGAAAATTAATTTAATATTGGTCGTTATAGAATATCGTTAAATTATCACTAGTATTATACACGCTAAGCTTATATATACGCAAATTAAATGTAGTACGTGCTAGTAATAGAGAAAATACAGATTGTGTTATTTGTACTACTAATATTATATATTGTATAAATCATGATTCTATACCGTCTTGCATTAAACAGGTAAATTTGAATCGATTCATTATCGGTTGCCGACTATACTTACAAACGAGGCGACCCAAGGACTGAAATGTCCTTAGAGACACTTCCGTCCTCAGGCAGGACTTCAGTCCTGTTTGAAGTTGAACGTTGAAGTTTATGGGCTGCAGAGACAACCTAATATCAAGCTTGTGTCTTCATTTGTTAATTTTACAATTTAAAAAACACTCTTGTGATTGGTATATCTATATGTACATACCATACTAGTTAAAAAAATATGTTTCAATGTAAATGTTTTGTATATAATGTTATTGTTCTGTGTTAATAAACAAATATTTTTGATGTTTTACAGAATTTTATCATACTTAGGATTCGAATCATTGCTGTTAATACCAAAACCAGTAATAACAACGAAGTTGAAGACTGATAAATATATGAATTTGTGCGTATCAGTACTTATGTCTTTGATGAGCGTTCTCCTGTGTTTGACGATACCGTTCGCTGCACTAGAATCGCCTTGTAACGTTTTCAAGAGCAACAAATTATATGTTCTGTACAAAATTGTGAAGGCTCTGGAGAAATATCAGGTGTTATTGGATAGAATGATAATAGCACTTGGAATAATGTTGCTGTATATTTCATTAGTCATGTTATTTGATGGAATTAGTCACACTAACATAAGTGTTAGTCCGTGGGTCGAAAAGGGAAGATACGGATCGCTTCGAGGTCTAAAAAAAAGACGAGTAACTTACATCGTAGAAGATTTTTGATGAAGCGGTATGTTTTGAAAATAATAATGCTGCTGTATTGGCGATGTTTTTGACTCAATCATGTTAACATAAGTGTTAGTCCGTGGGAATTTTTTTTTTATTGAAGAAATGACTTATTTTGTAATGGAAGTATTTTTGGTTTTATAAGTGTATGTATTTAAAAGAGAAATAGTAGTGTTGATGTAGTTACTACAAGAAGTGTTGAATACAAAAGCTATAATTTAGAATATGCTTATGCCGCTAAAGATGTGATAAATTGTAAATTAAAAAATGTCAGCAAATAACATTTTTATAGTTATTTTTAAGATTAAATGAAGCTTATATTTCTTTAAAAATAAGTTGTATCATTTATTTTTCATGTCTTCATAATAGTAAACAAGAGAAAAAAAGAAATAGAGCATTGAAAATAAGAGGATAAAATAATAATGAAGAAAATTTCAACATCGGGCAATCGTGTAACTAAAGCAGACAGACGAGAGATAAAAACATAGTTATAGCCACCTAACAAAAATTAGTCAATAACGGATAAAAAAATATAATTTCGGAATTTAAACTGTCGGCGTATCTAGAAAACATTAAGAATTTTATATTTTACTTTATATATATTTTATGTACAATTTTACTCACAAGTTTAAGAAACACACCACTACAACAGATTTATTAATTGATTAAATACTTAAGTTGAATAGCCAAGATAAGGAAACTTGTATAAAAACTGATGATACTCTTGACCATCGACAGGTTGACGGTACTGATGCGCCAGACAGTGAATGTAAAGGAACACAGTTCTAAGAACTTTAGACCATCTATTAGTTTATCCTTGATGGATTCATCTGTAAGAAAAGTTAAATATAAATACATTCGTAACTATTCGTCCAGGAAGGTACAATCGCCACTCTTATACGCCGTGACGCAGCTCAAGTGTATCGGTTGGAGGATTGCGGTTGTCGGCTATACTTAGGTGCGAGACGACCATCTTAGTCTTCAAAAGTAGCAATGTAGTTGACATACGTCAGAGAAGGCTTTAGTCCCGTTTGATGTTGATGTCGACTCTGGGTTGCAGCGACTACTTAACATTAGGTGACTTGTACGCTTATTTGCTACTCTTCTTACAAACAAGTTTTCGCTAGTGTATCCACACTTATTTTCACGCAAAAATATTAAGTAATCGCATATGTTACCTCTCGCAACTAATAATTGTCTCGTAAGGAGAGTTCTAATTGTATCCACTTCACTGTCGATGAGCTCTGCGAACACAGCCGGGAGACACGGCAATATTATATCCGGAATAATTCCAATTACATAAACTGTGTAGTCCTAAAATGGTATATATTCATATTTACTATGGTCATGTATTCAATAACCAATCATAGCTTAATGGTTAAGATTCGAACCTCATACACTCCCATATACAAGTCTGGACTGGATAGTTGTCAAGATCGCGGTAACAATCCAATCGGGATCCGCAGTCCCGAGAATTAAGGGCTGAGCAGCAAAAGGGTGGGGTTTTAGTCAGTAAAAGTCTAATATACCCTTTGGTCCCGTCCCTGGACGGAGTGATTATTTCATGATTTCCACATTTAAAACAAAAACAAGGCCTGGATTGGGAACCCGTATCGGAGGTTCTAGAATTTCAATCTCAGGCACATATTTCTGAAGATTTGAATTTATGTGCGTTGTACACATGAATTATCATATGCCATGAAGAAATCTTTATGAAGTGTATCAAACCGCACTTGGCCTCCGTAGTGGCCTTAACCTTCAAATTTTAAAAGGAGCTTCATGCCCAGCTGTAACAACAGCAGTATCGGGGTAAATTATGACGTATTAGGCCTACTATGACGCTGAGCCACCGGATGTTTAAATTATTAATATATGTAAGCTATTTTCGAATTTTAACATTTGGGTGATTGATTTTGATCAAGTTAATAAGCACTATTACGGTGCCAGTTATATGTTGTGGAATGTTAAAGAATTTTAGTTATTTTACTAATTTGTTTTCAAAAATAATATACTATGCATGCAGCGTGCAGGTGCTCAAACTTACTTGGCAAAATGTTGAGGGTTGTCGCCATTCCCCAATTAACAATAACATTTGTGGTAGATACGAGAAATGTCCAAGGATTATCTGCAAATAATTAAAAAAAACACATTGTCAAAGTTTAAAATGAAACGACACAATAGAAAAAACCAAATTGCCAAAAAAAATGAGATGGTATTCTAGTACAGGGAGTCTACTGGAACCCGATTGAAAATTCTTAAAATGTACAACAAGAATTTTATATTTATTTTCATATTTAGCGATGATATACCAGTTCGGGGAGATTACCTGGATCTAAACAAAAATTCTTTCCGTGTCCCCAGATCATTCGCGTTTTCTAGATGTTTCAGAACCTGATGCGGGGTCTTGGCTCTAAATAAATAGTAGGGCATCTACTAACCAGTTCGACAATCGCCCAACCGAAATACGACATTGCTGTTTGTTTTGGGTTGGGTGTTGCCACTCGAACGCGTCAATCTGGTCGGTAAGACAGAAATACTGAGGTCTCCTGCCACTGTAGTGGTAGGGATAGTTTGAAGACAAGCGTCTGGATGGTCTAAATTCCCTAAGAATACGAGTGGGCATTCCTACGGAGTGCGATATATGTTGACACATTACGATTCTCTTGCCTTTCCCGAGTCATACACTATTTCATTAGAATTCCACACAATTTCATTGACACATTTCCTACAATGACGAATACTTTTTTCTTCAATTCTTTGATAAGATTTCAAGGAACATTTCCTTTAATAATATTAAATAGACCTTGTATAATAATAAGATGCTACGTGTCACTTACCATTAAGCATGTTAAACTTACCAGTAATTTAGTCGCGTAGCTCGCAGAGTGAAAATTATTGTTATATTCTTTATATATGTTTAGATAATCTGTTAATTTCTTGATATATTTTTTTTTATCATAATTATCTTTTATGACAAAAGTTAATATATCTTTTTCCATAGTAATTCTAAGGGACTTTATACGCACCCATAGAATTTCAAAAATTAAAATTCTACTTAAGCATATTATATTAATTCCCACAAACATTAATATCATGAATATTAAGGTAATGGCATAGTAAAACGATTCAATATTTTGAAAAAATACGTGACTATTGACATAAATTTTTAAAGAAACTAGCGCAAGAGTTACGAAAAAGGAAAGAATGCCGTCGTAATGACCGACCAACTTTAGTTGAGTTTCAGAATCTATGGCGTAAAGCTCAGAATATAACTGGAAAAATTGTTCTCCGTTACTTACTAACGAAATC
>DWON01003378.1:0-18166 GCA_018251015.1 Phocides pigmalion okeechobee
AATTTCAGTCGTGTATGTAACGCCCCTGACTTACTCAGCGACGCGTTTATCTATTTCACATGAAATTGATTAAAGAAATCCATGGACGGACATAATATCCGGTTGTCATAACTGCGGAAGTATCTGCAATTCATTATTAAAATTACAATTCCACGTTTGATCGAAGCCGACAAAGACAATATTAAACGCGGGAATGCAGCTAGTCTTCTTATCCTTGGAACCTTGGAACCATGCCGCATGGGCTCGGACTCCCTTTACATTGTTTATGTTAGGCTTTTATTATAATCAGTTTCAAGATTTTCATAATTGTAGACATGTAAATATAGTTTATTTGTAATTCGTACTATTAAATTGTGTTTATTCATTATTTATTTTTAATTTTATAGTAAATAGTAAATACGTAATAGTGGATAACATAACTTATTGTATATAACATATTTTATTATATAACAAATTTTACGTGGCGCGAATAACATTGTATCTACAGTCATTATAACTTACTATAAATACATATGTTATGTTAAATATATATGTTAAGCACAATCGTGTCAACGCTTCTTTTGTTCGATTGCTATAAACATGCTTGCTAATGCACGATAAAATAATAGAATAAGTATCTAATAAAAACATGTACGTACGGTACAACATCGTCTCACAATGCGACGTTGTATTGTGTGTATTTGATTTACCCTTAGTGCCATGTCGTAGTGTTAATCTATGGTTTATGTTAATCTAAGAATCACACTAGTGTTGAAATTATTGAATAATATGATATAAGTGGGTGTAGTTATCATTATTACAATGGTTTAATTAAAGTGCTTGCAATCTATCCGGTATTTAAACTGTAATGTGCCTCCATTCATATAATCTTATTAATAATTCAAAGGAACTTAGATACACGTTATTAATAATTAACTTTGTTTTATATTTTGTTTCTATCAAATCATAGGGACTAATTACTTTACTTAATGAAAATATTATGACGGAGATAATATTAGAATGGCGCTGGGAAGTATATGGTTTCAGAGATATTAATAATTTTTCTAGTTACTGATAATATTTATATTTAATTAATTAATAAATAACGTAAGTATCAACAAAAAGAAGAATTTCAAACAGTTTTTACTAAAACCGTTTCGAAAGTTAGATACGATTCCACAATATAGGTAGGTATGCAACACAACTATCGCGTGACGGTAATGGACGGCAGTAAATTGTTGCTCGAGAGTAAGACTTAAGAGCTTTTCTTACTGTTAGTTTGAACATATACTTAGATGATCCTATTTTTCTGTATCTTTAGCCGCTCAACCTGCGATTTTACACATCGACACATTAAACATACAGATAAGTTCATTATGACATGTATACCACATTGTGATTAGGACTAAAATAGGACAAACTCTCAGCTACCCGGACAATTTTATTTAGTAGACAGAATTCAATAAGGAAGCTAATCTTAATTTGACTTGTACATGTGTTTTTAAGTTAATTGATGGAATTCGTGACAAGAATTAAAATAAGAATTACAACATTATTAGTTTTAAAATAACAAATATCATGGAACTATAATTTAAACGTGCTGTGCCTCATACTTCTCAGGACTGTGGAGGAAAAAATCTGTATTTTCTTACTTATCCCTTTCGTGATCGGAACTATGAAGTTGAATATTAATGTTATTAGATAATTACTGATGGGTACATAGAAACTGATCACAAATTTACATATACCACAGGCAACTAGTTCTTAATTACATTAATCTGGATTAGAAATTGAATCCTAGAGTTAATTAGAGACTTTCAGTTTTACATCTATAAAAATAATATTAAACTTATGAATACCACAGATTTATATTTCATATATATGGCGCCCACTATTCATTAGAATTGAGAATTTTGAAGCCGAACTTTATTAGAGAGTTGATGTTTAATATCTGCAAAACTAATTTGATCCTGTTTGGTCTTCGCAATTATGATTAAGTGTTTGAGTTTGGTACCAAACACGAATGACTCTCAATTTGTCTGTGTTGGAATACGAAGAGACTTTGTACTTTACTTTATGTTGCGTCCTGTTTAATTTAGTTACATCCTCTTACCTTAAAGAACGGTTAAAATTTATCTATCAACTACGTAATTACTTCTAATCTTTACCCTCTTTTATTAAAAAAAATACTTTCGTAATCATTTTTGAAACTGTTATCTTTATATTCTCTGTAAATCCTCTGACACCAAATTAAGGGATGAGCTATCAGCCTTTACGCGTCAAGTTCTGAACTCTAGCCTCCGCTACATGGCGGTGCTGAGACGGATTCTGTGCCCTCTACATTCAGCGGTTACCTGCTATCCTTATCGGGTCGTAGGTCAACCTTTTTGGTGGACAAATTTATGCTCCTTTTGACTAGAAGTGGTCGCCACTCTATCCTCTTTAACAAATCGGGTTTCCGTGCTTCTAGCTATGAGGCCTGCTTGTTTTCAACATTGATGTTAAAAACTAGTCTTTTCCACTTCATCAGCTTGAACATGTTTTCAAATGTAGCGATGAACATATTTGTTGATTGACATAACCTTGTCTGATACCCTATTGAATCCAAATGATTACGTTCATCCTTTTTCGTGTACTTAGATTGACAAGGTATATAGTAGGCACTTCAATACCTCGGTATATCAATAATAGGTGTGGTATTGCTGCAGTGACTCCAGTGCCGTCCAGGTCTCGATAGAGTCGAAGGTTTTTCATAGTTCACATAAACAAAACGTAACAGCCGATTATACCTCTTGAAAACAGTTTATACACAAGGCTCAGAATCCCAGGGAGCCTATAATTCTTCAGTAGGGATTTATCGCGCTTCTTGACGAACCGTACCATCAAGCTTCTGCTGGCGGCCTCGTGGGTACGTTTTAAGTTTAGGGGGAGGAATCTCTAAATTTCTCCCAAAACTTTGAGTTTACAGGATACTATGATGCCATACCCGGTCTTCAACTTCATAAAAAGGCTCTGACACTGACCTCCTACTTTTGAGCCCTGATTTCGCTTAATCGTGTCATTATGAAGATGTAGATGTCATCGCCTGCATTGAGAGATATATTTATTGAGCCGTCTGTACTTTGACATTAAAGTTGGAGATTGCACACATACATAGTTTCCCACTTTTCTCTTACGAGACCGATTATCAATATTTGCGTTTTCCGAGAGAATTTGTGATTTCATATCTAATAGAGGTTTAACACTTTCGTCAAATATAGGCGCTTCTAAAAGGTAAAGAGAGTCCTTTTCTAAAACTTTAATTTCGGGTGCAATGTTTTTAAAACTTTGTATGATCGAAGTAAATTAATGTATCATTGTTTTAAATACTCACGTAAAAAAATCAAAATATTTACCAGTTGCGCGAGAAATGTATTTATAGTCTGTTTTGGATCACTCTGCGCCCAAGTGTTTCCAAGTGGTTGTGATGGTTGTAGACTGCACAATACTATACCAACTTACATTCACATGCCCTTCATCTCATGCCCATTGTCGGGGGATTGAGAACATGTCAAGTATCCATTTGATATGTTGAACATTACGGCATTATCTATGTCTTACTACTAGGCAACATATGGGAAAAACGGAGGACGACTTCAAGGAATGTGTAGGGTTAGAATGGACGTGAACAATAATTGACAGGGATAAACATAAAGTCTCTATTCTGTTGAAATGATAGTATAAATCAGGAGTGACTATATGTATATTGATTTCAATAATGCACAGGCACGTGCATCATTTGTCGCTTACAGTCATGCATTTAAATTTGAAATTTACTGCTTCTTAATCGTACATAATGACTGTAATATGGCATATTTGTTTTAATGTTAAAAGAATAAGCACGCAGTCCATCTGATGTTAAGTGATCGCTGAAGCCCCATGGACACACATATACAATTTTAAAGAAGTAAGATTCTATACAATACTAAGGCCGGGAGTAGAAAGATGCTTTGCTACTCCTGAAGACTTCTTAGTCTTCAGGAGTAGCAAAGCACCAAGCAGTCGCGTCGTTTGTAAGATACTGGCAACCGCACCTCACCAGTTGTAATACAAGAACTTTTACCGGCAGTTTATGAGGGCAATGAGGCCTTGGCCTACATTGGCCTGCTTGAACTATAGTTCTATCAATTATTATTAATATTACCTAATTGATTATAATCGGGCCTTAACCAACGACTTTAAGGTAGAGATGTGTAAGTATTGTTTGGCGTGATTTACACATATTATTGTAAATATGTATTAAGGGTTTGTGGAACAAGTTTGTTTTTGGTAAACACGCATCGCGCCCTGTCACTCTGCACTCGTACGCAGGCGGTTGTAATAGTTGTAGGCTGTAGATAGTGACTACGTATACATGTTATTCATATTCGTGTCACGTACAACGCCAAGCTTTGCTAAACCGGGTTTGTTGACGTGATCATGGGCTCTGTCACCATCTTTTATATCCATGTATTAGAACTGTCTAAACTTGTTTTCAATAGTCATTAATTAATTGAAGAAAATAAATGATTGATTATTTTACACGATGATATAAGTAAAGAGTATAAGAGTAAATTTTAAACCACATGAGAATGGACATGTATAAGTCCATTTCTATCCAACTGAATTTTGGAAATCAATTTTCACAATACGATTAAAATAAGCCTGTTTTAAGATATGATAGTAAGTCTCCCTCCAGCTTCGGTAGTAAGTTGAAATGCTGTACTGGAAATTGAATCACGCAGATGTGTAACGATAAATGGTTATGAAAGCGTTATGGAATCAGAGGATTCTTATCGAGGAGACCTGGGTTTCACATCGCATTCATTCCACCGAAGAAAAAAATCTTGATTTAATTCTTATTTTGAATCCATGATTAATGAGTTGTCACACGAAGTGTAATTTATATGAATGATAAATCATTAGGTACATAACTCTTAATGTATACCACTGATTAATGCTACTTTTCTGGTTATATTTTTATATCAAATGATAAAATTAGTTACAGAAAGCTTACGTGGAGACTGTACACTGTACCATTGATAAGTTCCTTTAGGTTGATTACGTAAATGTTTGATCACAGCACGTGACAGCCTAATAGAAAAATTACAATTTTGATTAATGACAATGGCTAAATATGGTTTAGAAAGGGATCAATCTTCTTGGGTATAATTATATAAAATTCGAATTATTTACGACTAAATTATAAAACGTTAAGTTACATAATATCAAATTTGAACTGTTATGGTTATGTTATAAATTTTGTGTTTATTAATCTTATTTCCTTATAAAGTTGAAGTTTATACAATATCAAACAGCTATTGTCACTAGTGTTGTAGAAAATCACATGGAAACAAAACAAAAACAAAAGTTCCCACACGTGCGGCGCAGAGAACAATGACTCGGAAAGTTGTGCGAACGCGCTGCCGAAGAAAGTCGAGGGAATCTGTAAGTATTGCGAGCGTAAGAACCATTCAAGCATTTCAGCTATAACCAGTAGAGCGAGGTACGGCTATTTAAATTGTTAGCTTCGTCTTTGTCACGCGCACGCAAAATTAAACGCAGGTCGCCTTGCAGAACGCGATCCAACTGTGAAGAACTGGGCAAAAACTTGGCCCGTGGAGAAAATTTCCTTTACACTTGAGTTTTTTGTGCATGCAAATTGCTTTGTATATAATGGATTTTTCGCTGACGAGATCGCAGCAGTGCAAATAAAGAGTTTGGCGATGATACGCGATGATACAATAGAAACGCGATAACAGATTCAAAATTGAAAGTGAATATATTATTGCGCCAACTGCATTCTGTATAAATTTTACAATATTATTGAATAGTGATTTTATATGCGAGTGAATATAAAAAATATTGTTTAGGCTTCGTCTATAAATAATGAGTAGTTCAGTTGTCGTATTAGACAACGTATTCCTATTAAAATGCATGGTGTGTTTTATATAATGTTGTTTATTTTTTCTGCCCCTTTTATCAACAAATAAACACAGGACAAAATAAATACTTACAATTATTTGACGAACTTTAATTTTCTAGTTTCACAATTCTAATGTCACATTACACAGAAAAGCTGTACCTATATTTTTATGCGATCTTTATAAGTCTCTTCTGTCGTTTTTGATTTACTATAATCTGTTACAATGGTATTGAGTTTTAGAATTCAACTTGACAAGTATTTAACTAATAAGTTTCAAGATATATTTTATTTTGTCCTTTATTTCACAGTAAGGTGTTAGCGTTGTAAATTGACTCTACATAGTGTTCGAAACTCGACTACACTAGGCAATTACTTAGTGACGCGAAAGCATAAAATTTCCCTTTCAAGGATTTTTTACCAGTCCGATAGATATTAGGAAAATATTAATGGGAAATAGAATATCATTATAGATAGAAATATCATAGCATCGTGAAATAGAAATTGAATTTTTTCTTTCCATTTACATAGTAACATGTTCAAAATGGATCAAAAGCACTTGTTCAGTAAATTCATATTAATTATAAAGAGCTGTTTTTCTATGATGTAAGTTAATTCGTTTGTAACAGGTACAAAAGATAAAAAATGAATAAACATCAGGTAAACCGTAATTAATTTGTTTCTTTGACGTCGATGAAGTTGGTTGGTTTCCAGAATCCAGTGACGTGCACGGCACCGGGGAAGGTACAGACATTAACGTCCGATGCACGCACGTTGGCAATAACGTCACGCCCTTCGTCTCTTGGTACCGTAGCCATAGCGACGATGATAGCGGGATTAGCGGCCGCGGGTGTTCCTCGGCTCGCATCGGAACCCGTCGGTTGCTTTCGTCCCCGCTCCCCCCTACTTTGGACGTGATTACGTGAGCCTCGCGATGCGATATGAGAGCGAACGAGACCTCGACGCCCCCCACCCTCCCAGGTCCAATCGGTCCGCGATCGGCCGATTCTCGATCCTCGTCTCGTCATTTCTCGTTCTGGCAGTCTATTAAGCGTCGCGTTTGTGAGTGAACGTATCGCTCGTCGTTAGTGATATCATCCGACTTTTGATACGTGTGTTCCCTTCGAAAAACTATTAGACTTCTCCATATAAACTGAACAAAGGACTTCACAGCAGTTAGTGTAGTGAGATTGCGACGTAACTGAAACAGGTGTTGTGTGTATTTCGTGAGTGTAGTGGCTGCTGGCAATACGTCGTCGTGTCGAGTTTGTTGGCGGCGTCGCTCCTCCAATTCTCGCGAGGTAAATGCCGAGACTTACGAGTGAGATCGCATACGTGGAAGGAAACCGGATTGCGGTGCCGTGCTTTTGTGTACCCTATTTTCTATAAGTTTAATTTAATTAGACGCGATTATCTAGATTTTTGGTTCAACTAAGCGCTGAGATGTTGTTTCTTGACGATGATTTTACCGTTAGTCGACTGCGCTCCCAATATGTTCGGGGAAACTCTCGTAACTCGTAACCTTCTTATTAGTGTAAATATATGTTGCGAATTTAAAAGTCAAACTCAATTTCAACGGCATTCAATAATTTCTCAGTAGAAGGAAATTGTAACACTGTTAGCATATTTCAATGTCATCGTTTATCAAGATAAAGACGTTACGTTGATACGCGGAAGTGCCGTTGCGCTACTTTATTCTTCCTGATCAGTTCGTTGAACACCTGGATATTAAACTGTTTAAGCATGTTACATAGTTTAATTTGCTTGCAAAACTTCGGAAGGAATAACAGATCCGAAAGTCCTCGTTTCAGTTCCAAAGATGATTGACTAATTAGGAAGTCCAATTGACCTAAGAGAGATGCAAAATATTTTCCAGTACATTTGTATGGGTGTGGCAAGTTGCCAAGTACTTCAAGGCCTACGGGGACGAGTTTTTAAATCGTGCACAACGAGTGGCCACTTGAGAAAATTTCGACATCGCCGACGCGTCGGGTGACCGTCGCAGCGCTTTGTATGGTTCTGTGAAGGTACCTACTTAACGAAAAGGACAATAAAGTTACACTTAAATAAACTAAATAGTAGAAGCGTTTTCATCAATCGATTTACTCTAGTGTATTGTTTACTTTGTTTTCATTAATTTACAATCTCTTACTATACAACTGTCTCTACCTAAAATTCGATATGGTGAATGACAATGATGAAAACTTCACGAAGTTGTCTGCGACAAATCCGCGAAATTGGTTTTATCTAAAGAATGAAACAAAATAAGAACAAGTAAAACGAAACTAGTTTTAAATCAAGTTTTATGTATCTTTTACTAAGTTGCATAGAGTGGGAGGATAAGATGACGTAAATAAACATCGTACTTAGTAGGTATTTAACGATCGCTGTTGCCATATTCATCGGAAAAAGATCGATACAAACAACGGTGGAACAAAGCGAAACGTTGGCTGTCGTTGCTTTCTCAACATTTCGTCTATTTTTAGCAGTGCGATACCACGCGCGGAGGCGGCTGCAGCGAAGTAGGTCGCGATATTTGCGCGTACCTGCGCGGACGGCGCACACCAGCGCCGATATTTGTAAAGTCTTGTCCGCACTACTATCTCTGTTTTGGCATATGATTTCAATAAAAGTTGCCATATTAAATAAATAAATTGATATAATATACAGAATCATTTGCACTAGGTATGTACATCCTCTAAATACGACCTCTCTTACGAATGTTTTAGATTGGAATTCATAAAAATCATCAGATTTTTTGACGTTATTATTTTTCTTTAACGATGAAAGAAAACATCGCGAGGATGCCTAAGCCTGTGAATTATCTATAAAATTCTCAAAAGTTTTAAAAGTCCACCAATCCGCATTTGGCTAACATGATAAACTTTAGCTTAACCCTAGTCTATTTAAAAGGAACCTGTACCCAGCAGTGTTACAGTAAAAACATAATGACACCAAATTGTATGAACTTTTTATTTTATTTGATTAAGTGCGCTTGAGTATTCAGTGTTTCGTTCCCCGCACACATCGCGAAACTCGTATCGAGGCCTGTGCCCTAGTGCGGACGGAGCTTAATGATACACGAAGGCCAATAAAATTTCATACACGATACGTCGTTGTACGCGGCTGTACGTAACTAGCAACTGTCAACTATTATACCTGTTTGAAGGTCATTCATTCATTTTCAATATAGATTCAAAAACCCAACATGGTCTAATCGTACACTCCCTAGTTTATATACAGCGATGGTAAGTAGAAAAGAATGTAAACAATTAGAAATATGACTTATGCATTTTCTATTTAGTTACGTATTTGGAAATCTGCGTTTCAGAGCTTGGCTTTTTTTCTCTTTAGCAGGGCAGTACAGAAGCATAGAGCAAATAAATGAAATTTAAAGCGGAATGTACTTAGGTTTAATTCGAAATCTTATTAAATTCCTATATATATTTTTAGAATGTATTTTCTCTTCCGCCTCTTTTCCAAATCGATACACTTTATATTTTTATGAAGATAGCCCGATTTAAGTTATACTCACCTACTGCATTTTACGAGAACACGTGCTCGTTAATAGATTATTGGGTTTTATGTTTTTTTTTTGTTATGAAAGAGTAAGAAACGGGCATGCAGGCCACCTGATGTTAAGTTCTCACTGCCGCCCATGAACAACCACGTCCAATCTGAAATAGAACAGAACTTCTATTTAAGGATGGACGCGAATGCGTTCCCACTCTTGAGGACTAAGATGGTCGCCTCCAATAATGTGTATCCAGCAAGCCCACCTCCCCAGCCGAAACATGTAGAACATGAAGAACATGTTGCTTTACGGTGGGTTATGAGCGTGGCGGTGGTACCGCCCCGGGCGGTCTTAACCTGTAAATTGATTTGAAGACGAAACGATCGAAGTAAGTAACAATAAATGCAAAGTTATTCTTACTTGTCGACTTACTATACATTTTCAGATTTAACTGAATTTAATCGTATCCAGATGTCAATTACTAGTGTATCAATACTTCTTATTGTTCTAAGCCAAATTTTGGAAATGGCTTATTTCGATAATAATTTCGATTCATAAAATGAAGCGTAAATCAATTTTCCGATATTTAAAAACTTTTAAATTGCATATAAAAATTGTTCAATGTTTTACCAGAAACACGTTATACACATTCGCTTAAAAGAATGTTCAGTTTATTAAAATGATTTCAAAGAAATCGTTTTTAGAAACAGGTCATACGGTCTCAGAATGTGGGATGTCAGGAAACTGCCGTGAATCACGAATGCATCTTTGTTTTTATTTTATTTTGGTTGGCAACTATACTAAAAAACGGTATATTTATTGCCACTGACAAGCACCGATATCAAAATAATTACTTATGTATCTATCAGTACCAGAATTATTTATAAATAATTACCTAACATTGCTTTTATGTCTATGTTTTGAAGCTTTTTGTTGTTAATCTCAATAATGTTAAACATCAACATCAAAATCGTTACGCACCAACTTGAGACGTTTGCGCAAATGTAAAGTTGAACGTAGTTTTGCGCAAACGTATTGATTTAGACGTCTTGGATGGACCATTGACTGTAGCGTGTACTTAACATCAGATGACCTATCTGCTCATTTATTATTCTTCTGGTATAAAAAAATCTATATGAAGTCAACTTTTACAATATACTTATAAAGGTAGACTGTAAAATCGTTTTAAGTGGCATACGACTGATTATCGATGTTCAACGTTCGAAAACGCTATTGTATGGTGTCCGCAGAGCGAAAGGGCGACAGTAGGGTGGCTGGTAGTGAACGACCGAAATATAGCGTGAAAGATAATTTCCCGTAGTTGCGCGATGTCGTCAGCTGATAACCGGGGTTAATGGCCTCGACTTTGTCTCGATGTCCGGGCACTTATCAAGCTGTGTATACGCTGCGGGGTCAAAGGGTTATCAGGTTAGTTTTTTCATCCGATTTTGATCGTGCTAACACAGATCGATATGTTATATTTAAAAAAACGTTATTTGTTAGATGACGTTCAATTTTTCGAATCTTATTTTAGTGTTTTTTCCAATGGTTTTTACAGATTATTCGCATAAAGTGGCGATTGGCGGATTTAAATCCACCATATGCTTGGTAGTACGATTTCGGTCTCTCACACGAGTGTCCAGGGTTCTAATCCTTGACACGCGCAATCTTTTTGGAATTATGCGCGTATTAGAAATTATTTATCACATATGTTAAGGGTGAAAGCAAAATAACAAGGTGGCATACCCGTTTTTTTATAAATTATAAAATCACGTAAAATCTACCAATCCGCACTAATACACCATAGTGTACATAATTCGTCTTAAAATGCTTCATGCATTCCCTAGATTTCGCAATAGATCCATTCACAACAGGAAATCATACAATCATACATTTTGTGTGTTCGATTCTATAAATATTATAAAACAAAGTCCCCCGTCGCGTTTATTTTTCTGTCTGTTCGTGATAAACTCAAAAATTACTGGACGGATTTTCTCACGGGTTTCGACAACAGGTAGAGTGATTACTGAGGACGGTTTTAGTGTATAATAAGTTAAGTTTTTATCCAAATAGGGCGAGAAATTAAATAATCATTGTTTCACGATTTTAGAATTATGTAAAATAAACGCTGACGAAGTCGCGGGCACAGCTGATAAGTGTTAAACTAAAAGTGATTTAAACACAAATAATTAAGATAACCAATATTGAAAGCATCTAAAGTTATTACGATATACATTATACTTCGTGCCATATCAGTGTCAGTGTGTTAGTAGATAATATCACCGGTTTATTGTTGTGGTTATACCAAAATCGGTTGTATGCATTTAAATAAAAAAGTCTATTATCTGTATACTTACAAAGTTTCATATAAAATGACTAATTACACATTATTGAACACATTGATGAAACGACTGCGCACTGAAATATGTTATGTGCAGTTTGTTTATATAATAAATTTTATAACACAACCTATTTACAATATATATACGTTTTACTATGTACCTGATACTCACGATTAACGATTTTTTATAGCCGATAGCCGATAGCCGATAGCCGATATTTCGAACTAGTTGCATGGTCACGGTTAAACTGAAATGTATAAATTTCGCGATGTATGTATATGAATATGAAATATGTATACCGTTTGTTTTACATAATAGAACTTCTTTTTTATTTATTTTTATTCCATAGTATTGTTGACGTAAGCACCATCTAGACCTCACCGATATCCATTTTATCAAAAATAACCTATCCCCCCAACTCACCATTTTTGCTTACGTAATACGTGACAGACGCTCCAACATACGCGTCAAATCAATAATTATCATACAAGCATGTTAACAATAAACAAACGTATCTACGTAATTAATGAACGCATTTTATTTTACTTAACACAAAACTAGGTATAAAATGATAAAATCTTCACATCGTCATCGCGCTGTCAATAATATGATTCGGTCATGAATGCTACAACTGCTTATTAAAGATAAACAAGTTATATATATCATTAAATACGTAATTGTACATGTTTATAAAAATAATGTGTTATTATTATTTGATGATAATTATATAAGTGTGTTTGTTACCTCCGTTAAATCATTATACCTCATAGGTAATTAGAAGCGTACGAATAAAAGAAGTTTCAAAACAATATAACCGGAACATCGATCGTTTTCCTGTTCTAATGGTTTTATTAGTGCCGATTAATATTATTAATTATATTAATACGAATATATGAAATAATTATTGAAATTGTAGTAAATTGTTTGTACACAATTAGATATACTAATTATTCGAAATGCAAAACATGTTTAGTTGAATAAATAGAAGATGTTTAAATGGTTGTTATTAAAAAACGATGACCATGTCCGTATTATGAAAGGAAGCAGGCATTTGAGTTATCGGACTCATGACGTCACATCCTGGCGAATCCACGGCAAGGTTAGCTCAGTAATTGACCAAGATTGCCTTAGCCGCCATCATGATTCATAATTCAACGCCAACTGACACCGGCTGATTTACAGCCATTAATTCGCATAGGAGCGCTAGCATCTCTAGGTTACACGCTCGTCTTGCGCTTCGTGAGGAATTTTTATTTCTTTTTAAAAAATAAAAGTATATCCAATATTTTACGATATAATACAATTAAGACTAACTACGGCGTTCATAAATTACATCTGGACACTGGAGCTCCTTTCTCTACACTGGAGATGAACCGACAATTTTTATTATATTTTTTACCATCGATTACGTCACAGACGTCATTTTCGCTTTCAGTAGCGCTGACGTAAACATGACACTTGTGTTCGTCCGTCATTCATACAAATTTTTATGTACAACCCGCAAACGTGTTGCGCTAAGTAATAGTAGTATATAGTATATAGTACGTATTGTACGCCTCAGGAAAAATGTTAAAAATATATAAAAACATAAAAAGTATACTTAGCAGGTTTGTGTTTAACGCGGCGTTTTATATCAAACTTTCATCGAGTAATGGAGGAGCAGTAAAATTGTACCGTAAAATCCTTAATTGAGCGTAACTTTCTTACTTTTACGTGTTAAAATAATCAGCCAATCGATCATTAATTAAACTCACACACTGAAGGTTCCGCAATATATACATATATCTCGAATAAGTAAGTCTTTGATTGTGTTATGTGACATTGAATGTAAAATTTCCATCCAACAATATTGTTTTCGAGAGCCTTAGCGCGAAATCAGTGTACACTTAGCCGATTTTTATTATTTTATATTTTATTTTAAACTTTATACTATAATCATACCAAGTTTAATGGTTGCCCATATTACCTTTTTTACTATAAAGTATTTTTTTTATATCAGAACCCCCTTAAATTTTGTACACGTTATACATATGATATTTTGAAAGCTAGATGTATAGTAATAGTCTTCCTTAGCGGACGTTTTTTGTACCTAGTATCCCTATTTGCTTAAATTTGGAATTAAAGATAAATTCATATATAACATAATTTGTATAAACTCGGCCAAGTCAAGTATAATCAAAGTTTTATTTCGTTATATAAATCGCAGTCGACAAATGCTAATAAAATGTAAACAATCCCTAGGAATAATTACGATACACAATGCAGAGGCTTGTGAATTACGTGCAAGTTAATTTGACTCAGCGTCGAACAGTCGGTACCGAGAAACCTGATACAAAGTGGCTTTACCTCTACCGGCGCTCTATAACAAAGTTGATTAATCTTAAACAACGTTGGCTGAATCGATAGCTTGTGATTGCGAAGCTGCCTGTTGTGCATTATTCGAATTTTAAAATAGATTCCATTAAAATATATACTTCGATATCAGAAGTAAAATATTTACATACATAGGCAAACATATTTAATTTAATTATTTTGGAACTGTCAAAAGTTTCAAGTTAAAAAAGTGTAAAATTAAACAGCCAGCATGTTGATAAATATATTTATTTATTTAATTCATATAACGAGTTGTTTGAGTGCATGATTTGAACATAATATTAAATCGGCATTTAGTAATCAAGCGGTCGTTGTAGCTCATAGACATCCTACTTGAAAAAGGACTTCAATTATTTTATACTTTTATTTTATCATAAACAGGTACGTTACCACTTCTGGGGACTAAAGTGGCAACCACACCTATCTAACCGAAAGACGAGTTTGCCTATTAAAAGTAATTAATGGGGAAATGGTTATGTTCGCAAGATCTACGAGTAAATCAACATTGGTCGACATAATTGTGATGGTGTTACATTAGATTGTATTCCATGCATGGTTTTCGTTATAACACGAAAATCCGAAATATGTTATGCTCGATCTGGAGATATCAGATGGTTAAGAAAATATTTGTGAAACAGGCGTTATCTTATCTGAGATAACTGATGCGTTATGCTTTAAATATCCACATTATAAATACAACCCTATCTCAAGTTTAAAGATTTTACTCACGAACCTTCGAAATACGATGACGAAATTTATAAAATCATCCGATTTTTGAAATAACTGAACCTATTTTTACGTAATGTAGCATGTATGTGTATGAAATATTTTCATTTATGCTCAAGTTTCCTTTCTATACCACCATTGTCATTTTTCTCATTGTCTGAAGGTCAACTAGGCAATAATATAATAATAAAAATAAATAATATATAATATATAACAATAAATAATATGAGAAAGGTTTTACATGTTTATCCAACGTAAGTAACACAAGGTACGTTAGGCGTTTCATTATACACGATATTTTATAGTTCGACAGACGTTATTTACGAGTACCTATTACATAAACCATTGTTTTACATTTATATTCTTACCTACTCGAGTAGAGACAAGTATCGTGTCGTAACACCTTTGCTTCCGGATGCGCGAGCGCATTGCGAGAAATCGCCCGAGTGACCTGAATTGTGTCAGATCAATGTCACACATTATAATTTCGAATGCGAACTTGTGTTTATGACTTCTATTTGTATCTGAATCTTTATCTGCCGTATTATTATTTATATATATCCCTAAAATAAATTTTAAAGAGCTTCTTTCAATTTAATTCGAATTAAACATATTTTTTTTTGAAAATTTTATTTTTCATAAACATATTTACCAATACAGATACCATATTAATATTTATTTAGGTAAGTTATATATTTTTATTAATATTGTCTGTCCGTTTTTACGTAATGCGAAATCCGCTTGACGAATTTGAATCAAAACGTATTTTTTAAAGCTTTGAATAGGAGCAACATTAAAGGTTTGCTCTGTTATAATTTATACATTTTCCCTTTTGGTAGTATTTACGAGAATTAATTAATTAATTATTTTTTATTTTATGCAGTCGCAATTACAGCTACAAAACATTGATTTAATTTAAAAATATGTTCAACCAAGTTTAAACGACTTACTTCAGAGATAGTTGGTTTCAAGGATTATAGAATATCATTGGCCTTTATGAGTATTTACTAGCTTTTTTTTTATTGTTCCCCAAGACATAAGAGTTTGGAAATCGTTATTTATTGTTATTCATTAATTACGAGTGTTACAATTAATTCTTAATTTAATTCGCTTTTGTTCTTGAAACCTTTAAATTTTTGAAGGATTTCCGCAATACTCACCCACTGTTTTTCCTCTACCTTTGTCGTCTTTTATTTCCTTATTTTATTTTTTGTTTTATTTATACTGATAGGTGCATATAATTGTTATATTATAACCTTTACAGTTTATTAACCTAAAGGTCTATGTACCTACAAGACACGATTTCACCTTGACATATACGAGTAGTGACATTGTGAAGTTATTATAAATTAAACTTAATAAATGTAATTCAATATATATAGTTATTAAAATTGAAGCGGAGTGTAGTATGTAAGTATATCAAATTAACTATATTTAGCACCGTTTTTAATATAATAAATGGGCATCAACACTACGAGTATAAATCATAATATATACAAAAACCAAAATAAAAATAAAATTAAACCTAAAAATAGAAAAATCACTGAATTATTATAAATGGTTGTTGATTGACAAGTGTCGATTGATCTTCCGATCATTAACTTTCTAAATAATTTAATTAATGTCCACGTTATCTTTTTAAAAATTAGACTTATGTTTCTGTAATAAATCAACATGGAAGAGAATATTATTTCAAATAAGAGATGACATATGACTCCATAGAATAATTGATGGGAGGTTATCGTATCGATAAACTTTTTCGTTTTCGATATGTACTTTTTAAGTGGAAGGGCTTGTTTTATTAACTTTTGTTTATGTTAAATTGTTTAATGTTCTCCACACACTCGCAGCGTCTAGAGAACATCCAGCGCTCCTTCACAAGGCATTTGGCTTACTATTCCTCAGGTATCTCGCATAAAGCTACGTATGACCTAAGACTGCAGTTCTTCAAGATGAACTCACTACATCACCGTCGCTTTATCACTGACATTGTATTTCTGAAAAAGCTACTATCCGGCACTTTAGATTCCAGTAGTCTGCTCAGCGAAGTACAACTCAATGTACCATCACGATATCCTCGTCACGCCATTACCAAACCTTTTCACATCCCTACTAGTCGAACGAACATCTTAAAGCATTCCCCGCTTCCCCGAATTTGCGCCGAATACAACCGCATGTGCACAATACTAACAGATATAGATATATGCCACGACACAATAACTATTTTAAAAAATAAAGTAAATCACCACCTATGCAATTAATACACACTCTTATATAATTCCTATATTTCATTGTTATTTTTTTACTTAAGATTTTGTAGATACTTTATCATAATACTGTAATTATAGTCTGCAAAGAATGATGTTCACGCCTGTAATTGGCATGCATACATGCATGTAAACCAATTGTATGAAACTTATGTCATGAACTGTGTGTAGTGCTGTTGGTGTGTATATATATAAATAAATAAATAAATAAATAAATAAACGTGTATTATGTGAGAAGCAACATCGCGTGCAGGTTACCTGATGTTAACACTACGACTGCGGCGCTCAGATATTACATCGAACCAGGACTGCGGGACAGGAGGCGGCGCTGAACTGGAGTTGTTTTCTCTAGATTGAAGATGTGCCGACAATTCTCTGAAATATTGTATCTTTAGTATCTGTCTATAATCCACGAATACACAGACATAATGTTCGCCTCGAGTCTCGTAGCGCCGACGTAAACTCAGCACTTGTGTTCGCCCGTAATCCGTACAGATGTGTACGTACAACACAGGTGTGTGCAGGTCGCAAGCGCGTTGCGCTAAGTGGTACATAGCAGTGTTGTACCGCGCAGGGAAAGTGTTAAAACTTTTTGGTTTAAATATAATATTTTTGCTTATAGCTATATTCCAATATAGGTATATTTATACTAGGTAGTATAGCGCGCTAAACATAATCTATAACGAGACCAGAGACAAAAGTAGTTTGTGGAGAAGATCTGAGGTAGATTAAATCAGTAGTTTTCACGTTAATAAAGTAGAAACAAATAAACGGGCCGCGCTGCAACTTTATATAATGGTAAGCGTGTAACGGTCCGTCGGTTCGTCCGACGAACATTTGCAGCATCCATTCTTACATATCGCACCATTAAAATCATAAAGACCTATAACTACTGTTAAGAATCCAACGGCGATACCTACGGGGGGGGGGGGGGCCCCCCGCCCCCCCCCCCCCCCCCCCCCCAAAGACCTGGGAGCGGGCCGCCGCCGGCGCGCGATCGCACCCAAATTTTTGTTTGTGGGGG
>DWON01003379.1:0-18162 GCA_018251015.1 Phocides pigmalion okeechobee
TGCTGGATACACATTATTGGAGGCGACCATCTTAGTCCTCACGAGTAGGAACGCATCCGTGTCCATCCTTAAATAGAACTTTTGTTCTATTTGAGATTGGACGTGTCCATGGGCTGTAGTGACCACTTAACATCAAGTGGCCTGCATGCCCGTTTCTTACTTTTTCGTAATTAAAAAAAAAACTTCAGTGATGGTACCAACCCGGTGGAGCTTTAGTTGTACCTGGTAAAATACATGTTTTGGATTCGAGAACTTGTAGTAAGTCCCGATTTTGCCCACAAACCGCATACTGAGTTCAGGCGGGCGACGAAGTTTACTATTCAGTTTTGATACTGATACATTAAATTACGTTCTCTCCAACTGGATTCAAAGAAAAATGCCGACCATTTTCAAGTATTCTCTTCCATTTGTCCATTTTAATTATAGATTTCTGTAGAATCTACGTGCTTGTACAAAAGTAATTTCTCGGCTTCTGTTAAATTGGCTACTGTTACAATGAAAAAATGGATTTCGTTTTATGAAAAGAAAACTTAAAAATGTAAAATTGACATTCATTGGAAAACTATATCGCTCAAATGATCACCTCCCGAATTGTTGTTATATGTTATATATTCGTGTTGCTAGTCATTCACGACTGGAATTCTAGTGTGTGGCTATGAGTGAAGAGACTGTTAATATTCTCTAAAACAGATATACAGACAGAGACAGTCTACTTTAGCGTACTTATCATAAATGAAGGCGATTTACTTTGTACAGGCCTATAAGGCAATAATATTTTTTATCTGCTGCCTGTTCGAAACACGCTCTTAAAGAAGCTAAAGAAACCCAGCGAGATTTTTACCCATAATCAATATATATTTTACACGCTTTTACTAGCTTAGGTTAGTATGTGTGTATGTATGTATGTATGTATGTATGTAACGGATTCTTTGAGCTTAATTTTCACCAATTTCCAGATGTCTGATTAATTTGAAAATTTGCGCACGGGCCAAGGACTGATGACAGTACAATAATATGAAAAAAAAGTAAAAAAAGCGTGGAGTGTATGGTATCAATAAATCGCTGAAAAAGCATCCCACACTTTTTTAAATCACAAATTATTTTCTTATTTACTCTTTTTTAGTTGGATTTTTTTTATAAAAGCGTGTTAATTGATTTTATTTAACTATTATTAATTTAATTATTTTAGTTGAATAGAACTCTGGACTTTCAGCGCGAACTAGAACTTTATCAGACTCTACTAATTTCTCAGTTAATCGTAATTAAGTGGCAGTCAACTATCTCCAGTTCTATGTAAACGAACCTTCACCAATATAATATACATCCAGCAGTTATTAAGTGGAAGTATGCAAATTTCGATCTATTCCTGAACCCATTAAATGCCAACATGAATAGTTTATCTTGCTTAATGAGTGCGGGGAACAATCGTTCTCTCCATGCAACTAAGAGTCGTTAGAAAGAGATGTAGGTTCAAAAGAAGTTTTTTTCTAAGTACTAAGTGTTGCAACGAATGCTGGTTGATCCCCGATTTTATTACTGGAAAAATGTGAAATGTTTGTTGTAATAAATGAAACAATCTGTGCCCAATAGGTACATAAAATGATAAACTGTGTTATGGAAGTCAAGTCCGTGCAATAGGGCTTACAATTATGTTAACGTACTTTATATTAAAACTTAATTCCCACTTTTACAGACGTTTTCACTATAAAGGTTTTACTAAATGGCCAAGTTGCTTATAAGCTTGAAATAATTAATACTGCACTGTCATTTTTTTATGTCATAGAAGTAGCGAGATTAACGCGAATGTGGCCAGCGCAAAGTCCACCATCCGTGGCGTGACGTGGAATAGCGATTTTCTCCGCGAGATATAATGCATCCCCCTGTTCCCGATAGGGTCGATTAAACGTGAGAATTTTTACTTGACAATTTTAGTAATCATTTCTATTTGTAAACATTAGTTTCTTTTTTAAAATATTAACATCTCTATAAAGATATATTACTAAACTGGCAAGCAATGAACTGAAATGATCTTTCTGATAGTTATTCTTCAATGATTTCCTACATATAATTTAGCGACATTATGGCAAATAAAAGCCGGCATTTCGGAGTATTGTTAACTCTATGATTTTATGTACGGAACTTAATCCATTCAGAATGCTACAAATGAATGCGAGAACTGTACAACGGACCAACAGAAACGTCTCCGGTTACATTTTACTCAACCGAAACTGATCTTTATATCCAAGACATAAAGTCGAAATTGGAATAATCGGTATTTGAAATGTTTGCATATTGGTGGGTAGGTGTACAAGCCGTAGCTGGCACCGCGTGAAATTATCCGCGATGCAACAAATTAGGCAATCTGCTGGTCGACGCCGATCCGGCACTTGTATAAATAACCTAAATTAGATTTACAAGTTTAACTTTAATTCGAACATTTATTATTATTCTAGTATTTTTATTAAAAGAAGTGGAAAGGAAAAAAACAATGACACTTTGTTATGTTTAGCAATGATGAGCCTAAAAAAGTTCAATTTTATTTGAAAGAATCGGTTAATAAATAATCCTTCCAAATAAAATATCCTACTCAGTAAATAAATAACGGTTACGAATAAAAAAAAAACAAATCGTTTGGAAGTGTTCCAAATAAAAAAAAACATGAATCGGTTAATAAATAATCTTTTTAAATAAAAAATTCTAATCTGTTAATAAATAACCCATCCAACTAAATAGAAAACAATCGATTAACAAATATTCCGTCCAAATAAAAAAAATCCTAATTGCTTAATAAATAACCCATTGAAATAAAAAAAAAATGTTTAGAAGAATCAGTAAAAAACAGTTATTTAATAAATCACCTATCCAATTTAAAAAATCCGAATCGATTCATAAAAAAGGTTTCCAAAACAAAAAAAAAACGATGATTAAATAATGGTTTCATATGAAATAAAAAAATCCAAATCGTTAACAAATGACTCTGATGTCGGATTGTTTTAGTCCTATTTGTTTATTTACCCATTATACACCAATTTAAATAAGATATTCAGGCTATGATTCTAGAAAAAACATGTTTTTCTTTTCCGTTTCTATTAAGATATAGAAAGGAGCATGCATTTTTATTCCACAGGTAGCAAAACTATTTTTTCTTTTCTGTTTTTATTAAGACATGGAAAAATAGTATGCACTTTGCTTCCAAAGGTAGCAAGAAGCCATTAATGCCACATTAACAAGTAAGCTTGGAATAAAGCGGTCCTTTGCAGGGGTATCATTAGCAACAGTTTTGCGTAGGCGTTGTTTGGAACGACTGCACTCAATTATTTCTCGGGCGCATTAGCGGGGCGGGGTGTAGTGTGTGGATGTACTTATCGATAAGGAAGTATGTAAGAAGCTATCCAGTACGTATGTTAGTAATATAGTATGAAGGATATATAACTGCTGTAGATATATAGTTTATGTTCAGTTGTCGGTAAAAAAAAGTTTTATTAATAGACCAGCGACCCGTCCCAGCTTCGTTCGGGTAATAGAGTTTATATTTACTTAGATTATTTTTCTTTCAAACATGCATCCAGTTATTACCTAGTTGCAAAAAATAACAATTAGATACATCTATATCGAACGACGACTGAATTACTATTTAATTTAATTTTTCGCCTAATTTCCAAAAAAGAACTTATTATGCGTAATACGAAAACCTTCCTTAGGAATCACTCTACCTGTTGTTGAAAACTGTGAGAAATTCCGTCCAGTATTTTTTGAGTTTATGGCGAACAGACAGACAGGCGCCACGGGGGACTTTGTTTTATAATATTTAGAGATTAAAATAACACTGTTTTATCACACTTTTATTGTCATATCATTGCTTTTTTATCATATCATTTTTTACATTACATTTCTTCTTATGTACATTAGTTTTAATTTAAATAAAAAAAATATATTTTTTTACATTTTTCACTAAAGCTTTTTGTTTTATTTTTAACTACTAAGTTCTGTAGATATATGTAGTTTATGTTCAGTTTTCATTTTTAGTCTAGTAAATTTTGAAAATAATTTCGTTATGCAAAAAAGCTTGTATTTATGTAAATTAATTATGTATTAAAATTAATCTTAAAGGTGTGAAATAGAAATAGAAAAAATTTTATATAAAATATATTCAAATTCAAATATGCTTTTTGAATTCTTTCCCTAGAACAATCATAAATATACTTGTTTTACACATGTTTGAAAGTAATTTCTCTTAAAAGTCCAACAATGGGTTTGTAACTTACTGTTATGTATTTAATTATTTATATGTATAAGAACGTCTTTTTACATCACACGTATAGTTTCCAAGTTTATCAAGTCATCTATTGTGTATAGCCTGGAGAGATTCTGCAACACTAAATATTGAACCATTCACAAATTGTCAAAATAACTTTCTTTCAAAATAACTTGCTTTCTACACTCAGTGATAACCCAGAACAGAAATCTAAATTCGTCATTTAAATGTCTGCCTAAACGAGAAATGCACTTGGAACTCTGCGTGTTAGACCAGCGTAATTATCGCTGCCCCATGCTAGTCGTCAATAAATATTAAACAAATATTTATCTATACAAATGGAGAACTATAAAAACAATATTTATCGAAAAAAACTGTGAACTGTGAACTGTAAACTATAAACATCCCTTAAAGTCCAATTTACTATACCTGTCAGATATGTGTGGTTATCACCACACGCTGGGCCACAATCAAAACAAACCAATATTATTTATCGATATTAAATGGGAACTACAGAACACCCCTAAAGGTGGTACAATTTATGGCTTGTCTTGTGTGCCGAGGAGTGCATTAGGGGTTGCTATCGAAACAGTATTGCTGCAACGCTGGTAATTACACCCTTTGTGTGTAACATACGTATTTTCTATATGTGCGATATGTAGGATATACTAGCCCCAGGCTCCTTTCAGGACACTTCCTAATTATTTTGGAAATGACTGCTACTTACGACAATCTTTATATTAGTAAATGAAGGTGGGAGAACTATATTTCTAACAGGGAGGTCCCACCGCCATTCTCATAATCCACCGTAAAGCATTAATTGTGTTTTGGTTGGAGAGGTGCAGTTGCTGGCTACACTTTGAAACGACACGACCATCTTAGTCCTCAGGAGTAACAACGTGTCTACGTTCGAGCTCAGATAGGATTTCGGTCGTTTTTGTGTTTGTACGTGGATATCTATGGTCCGATACTACTTAACATCAGGTGGTTTGCATGCTCGTTCTATTTTTATTATCATTTTATTAACATATCATAGCTTTTTCTTTTTTTAATTATTCTTAATTTAAATAAAAAACTTTTTAGTTTATTTTTTAACTATTAATTATTGTGGCGACTTTCCGCAACTCGACAAGAGATGGCGCCACACGATCCTGAATCACGCTATCGAAGTTTTCTAAATACCTGGCATATATACAAAACTCCGAAATGACACTATCGGAGCACGGCCGCTCCCCAGGCACATCAACTCGCCTCGAGGGAGATCTCCCTTTGCCAAAATTATTTTATGTTGAAAAAATAGAAAAAGAGCGTGCAGGCTTCCTGATATTAAATAGTCTCTGCAGGCCCTGGACATCGACGTCCAATGTCAAACAGGACTAAAGTCTTAGTTGACGTTACGCATACATACACGCGTTGCTACTTAAGGACTGAGATGGTTGTCTTACTTTAAGTGTAGCTAGCAACCATACCACAATTTTTTATTAATATATTAACAGAAAGAATATTTTGTATGTTGAAAAGTAAGAAACAGGTGTGCATGGTATATGAAATTAAATAGTCCCTACAATCCAAGGACAACCACGTTAAACCGCTGTGACCACGAGCTATGCGACTGGTTGAAATTTCCGCTATTAAAAAGCATTAATTAATCTCCATTAATTATCAAAATCATTAATCTCCAGCACCCGTGATATAGTAAAATGTATGAATTTTGGAGTCTCTGTTGCTAAAATCCCAAAGAGAATCAAAATGTAAGGCGTTTGAACTTACTTTCCAGGGATACCTGAGAAGTAAATTCAAACGTCTTACATTTCAAACTAGAACTAGGAACGAGCGTGGGAATTCTGCGAACCTTTACATTTGGTTTAACCAGTGTTATTTGATGTTTGGTTTAACCGTTGCTATTTGATTATGAGAACTCAAAATTCTAAGAAAATAATTGAATTCTATGTACTATTTCACTCACAACTTTTTACTGTAATAATAAGGATTCAAGTTCTGGCATTTCAGTCTTAATTAGAGGAGTCTGGTTGCGTACGCTGTAGGTATTTCCTACTGATAGGGAGATATCAGCTTCCAGCAGTGAGTTATCTCTCATAATGACTTTGTTATGGATTCCATAATCAGAAAGTTATAAAAAATTAATAAATAAATAATAGTTAAAAAAAACTAAAAACACGCTTTCATAAAAAGAAAAACAGACTAAAAAAGTATAAATAAGAAAAAAAAATTGCGATGTAAAAAAGCGTGGAGTGCTTTTTTAGGAAAGTGTATTTGTTAGTTTTTTTTTACTATTATTTATTATAATACGATATAGTCCGATATCTGAAATTATCAATACAATATAAATACTATAGGATATCAACACTACCTTAAGCAAACTATTCAGCATTTTCGCTGGTATTTTCCGTAACTGGGTTTAGAACATCGAACAATTTAAATGAACCTCGCTAAATTCACAAAAGGTACTCAGTTCGAATCTCATTAGAACTAAAACCCGGGTAATGACGTCATTGTGGTCACCCGGACGTCATTACCGGGGCAGTTGTTAGAGGGTCACAACTATGTTTATTTTGTTTCGCCAACATTTGCCCCGTTTATTGGAAATTTTAAGTTTTATTATGATGTTCATTGATATACTATACGTTTTAAATACTTTAAATTTTTTGAAAGTGGTAAATCTTATTCATGGTCACAAGATCACTATTATATTTAAGTAATTTTCGTAGGAGAAGAGCATGCAATTCACGTGTGAAATGTAAATAAAAGTATAAGCATCTCTCTTGAAGTCCATCATAGATGCATTGCTACTCTTACGAGTAAGAATTAAGATGGTCGCCTCAAATGTAAGTAAGCGACCTTTGTGTTTTTCCATTAAATTGCAAGAAATGAAATGAAAAGAATTTTAGAATATCAAGATATTTAAGCGGATAATTAGACGTAGACGGGACTAGGATAGCTTTCCACCAATCCATCCAGATACACGCATCGACTGTCTTGATGGTATTTGTCCAATGCGTGATTGATTGATCCCGTGCTCACTTGTCTAAAATAAATAATTCTAAAAGTCATACGTACTTAGCTGGAACAGTAACTTTTAAAAGGTTGGAGTGGAATTGTAGTTCGACCGGGGAGGTATCACCGCCGCCCTCATAATCCGCCGATATTACATGTATTCTCATATATACATTGATGAAAATCTTAAAAGTTCGAAGCGAGGCACCTTAGTCCTCAGGAGTAGCGACGTATCTACGTCTGAGCTCAGATATGATTTCAGTCGTGTTTGTAGTTGTACGTGGATGTCTATGGGCCGACTACTCAACATCAGGCGGTTTGCATGCTCGTTTGCTACTCTTCACACATAAAATAAAGTAAAATGAAGGTTCCAATTGTAATGATTTCTGGTAGATTTAGTCCATTCGTAGTGTGAAATATTTGCTCAGGTGACTCGGAAAAACGGAGAAGCGTCAAATTGAGCGCCACGCACCTTGCTCGGTCACGCGTGTGTATGTTGTAAAGGCACCTGTTCATTGTACTGCAACAAAATACACTTTTAGAATATGCCGGTGCGGTTATTGGCTACGTTTACAAGCGAGGCGATGATTTTCTTCTCAGGAGTATAATTGAATCTGCTCACGAACTGGAACGAAATCTGTGCGCCTAAACAGTAATAACAACTCTCGTGGGGAATGACGGTAGAAATTATACAGTCCTCGAGTGTTCCCTCTTCACCCAGGCTTCTTCTCAAGGAACCTTGGATCGTTGCTCAGCAATATGATTTGCATACTTGTTTGCTAGTTTGCTATTCTTTTCACATAAAAAAAATCCTGTTTAAGGTTGTGTGTGGATGTTGGGCTGTAGTGAATCCTTAACATCAGGTAGCCGGCACGCGTTTACTTTTTCCTCACATAAAGCTTCAAATTCGCCATTTCTAATATAATTTACTAGTTTTTACCCGCGGCTTAAAAATAATAAATAAATATTAAAAATCATTGCAGCGAGTAATAACTAAACAAGAAACTGGTATCTAACCTCAAAAAAATTAAATAATTTTAGTATTACCCATAAGTGACACAACAAAATAATATGAAACATACAAAATTTCAAGATAGCTCAAGCTATATTCAATAAGATTTGAAGGCATTAAAGTTGCTAAATTTTCAATACAATGTGTACAAAGTTTCATGATAATCGGTTGAGTAGTTTTGGCGTGAAAGCGTAACAAACAAACGTACATCAACATTTATAATAATAGTATGGGTACCTTCCACGTATAGGCAGCCTTAGAAATGAGCAGCGAAATCACAAATCTATCTCGAGTATGGAATATTTTATTTATTCATGATACTGTCTCTACTTTGTAGGAGAGTATCGAGTAGAGTATGAACATTAATAAAGTAGTAGGCTATCTGATTCAAAGCAAAAAGTGTTTCTTTTCATTGCTTTTTTATTGAATTCTTGTAATCAAAACTTCTATTTTATAAAACACTTTTTGTTCGTACTTAATTGGATTTATCTAAAACTAATGATTTTGACCTATTAATGTTATTGGATTAAAAATTAATTATTATAGATTAAGAAGTGATGGAATTATCATTTCACATGATACCTCATTATCGTCCTCATAACCATTTTTAAGGCAAATCTTGTGATTCGATTGAGAAGTGCGGCTGTAGGCTACACCTAGACGCAAGGTGACCAACTTAGTCTTTAAAGCACGTGTATCTATGTACGACGAAATAGGGTTTCAGTCCTGTTTGACGTTCTATATATTAATATTAACATTAGGTTTCTTGAATGAATGCTCTTTTCATATCATAAAGTATATGAGGATCTACGATGAGGATCAACAATAAGGATCTACGATGAGAATCAACAATGAGCATCATCGATGAAGATCAAAGGTCAGTTCCCAGCTGGAGGATACCTCACTGCTGCGAATTGATCTCTCGCTAATTTGTCTCCATCCATGATCATCGATGCAGCACGACTAATTATTATGTAACTATATCCCTTTTAACAAAACGATTTACATCGACATCGATACAATATCAGTACTATACGATAAACAATAATATACATATATGGATATCAATACAATATCAATACGATACGATATATATACGACCGTGAACAAGATAACCTATTCATGAAACATGGAATTGATACGCGGTAAAAAGTTAAAAAATTGATCTCGCAGTGCCACGCAATAACTTTTAATATGCTTTCATTTTACTCTGAAACGCTACATACATTAATTTTTATTAAACGTGTTAATATAAACGAGAAATGATTTAAAAATGTTCCCGGCCCTGTGTGAAATATTTGGATTATGTAGCTGTATGAACTGTTCACTTGTTTTACCTTGGACTGGTAGCGGATTATTTTTAACACGCTTTTATTAGCTTGGGTTGTATGTACTCGTATGTATGTAACGGGTTCTTTGAGCTTCATTTTCACCAATTTCCAGATGTCTGATTGATTTGAAACTTTGCACACGTATCAAGGAAAAAATGCGAAGTAAAAAAAACGTGGGGCGCATGGTATCAATAGATCACTGAAATAGCACCCTACGCTTTTTTACATCGCATTTTTTTTCCTTGGATTTTACACTTTTTAGTTGGATTTTGAGGGCGGTGGTGGATTTGGTTGTTGATTACTGCAGTTTAAAGTTTTAATGTGATCGTTATTATTAAAATGAAATGATTAACACGGTTGTAGTTAGGTAGTTCTTACGCAATTGGCAATGAAATCAAAAATCAAAATTAAAAATCTTTTATTAAAAATAGATTATTTACAGAACTCTTTTTGGACGTCAGTAAACTACCATCGACTCGTAACATGTTTCATTTTGGAGAAGAGGCGATGAAAAAAAAACTCCAAAACACACATCTTTTCCATCTTTGAAAATAACATTTACAAATAATAACTTAAATTACTGGAGTGAGTGGCGTCTAGCTTACGAAAAAAACGTGTCTTTTCTGGGCGATGGTGAAACGGATGGTTATTATATAAAATATTTTAAGTATATGAGCTGGACTTTATAAATGCGACAAACGTGCCACTTTACACTTTAATTGTGCTTGTGGTTAAAGCTTTTGCGTGACATTTTATACGTGACGTGACTTTTTATGCTAAAAGTCCATGCTTTTTGCTCAAATCGACTACTCTCTATGTCATAGATGCCTCGGTACTTATACGCAAAACTAAACCGCAAAAAACGGACTTTAATGCAAAAATGCATTATTATTTAGTTTTTTATATGAGAAGAGCAAAAGCGGAGATTGTAGGCTTTTTATTTGTATCCTAATGCTTTTTATTTAGCAGCACCCTTGACTCTTTGTCTGTTCTTCTGAAAAGCATTTTTATATACGTATATATTTTACTATGTACCGGGTACATACGATTAACTCAGTTTCGCTGTGACCACGAGCCATGCAACTGATTCGAAATATCGGCAATCAAAAATCAAAAGTCCGTAATCGTAGGACGAGGTTCATAGTAAAAGTATAAGTTATGCGATAATATTAGTTCAAAATCAGATATACATCTAAAAATTATCAATTTTAGTTTCCCTGTTTTCAAAACACTTAAGAATTTCCAAGAATTCTTTTCTTCTGTTCATTACCGCTAAATAAATACCCTATTAGAAAATATTCAGAATTCTATATGCAGCAGGTTCGGCCACAGGCATGTTACCCCTATATTTTGAAAGGTGGTAGAGTCGTTAGAGATCGCCCGGGGCGGCACCACCGCCACCCTCATAACCCGCCATAAAGCAATATGTTCTTCATGTATTGTTTCGGTCGGGGAAGTGTGGTTGCCGGATACACATTGTTGAAGGCGACCATCTCAGTCCTCAAGAGTAGGAACGCATCCGCGTCTATCCTTTAATAGAACTTGTGTTCCATTTGACATTGAACATGGTTGTCCATGGGCTGCAGTGACCACTTAACATCAGGTGGCCTGCGTGCCCGTTTCTTACATTTTCATAATAAATATATATATACCCATACCTTAATGGGTATCATGACCATTCCACTTTTTTATTATTTAATATATTCATATTTTTGCTTATAACTTGTACCACAAGAGTTCACAATATCTGCTGTATACCTTTGTCACGTGCCGGGTTAGGGTGGAGTATGCCTCGACAACGTTGGGCTTATTACAAACTTTCCTCTGGCAGCACGAGTTAACTATCTTTGCTTATCTTTACTAGTCTGCACTCATGTGCAAGGCTGTTTATTTTTCAGCGGAAACTTAAAGTATTTTTGGATTGAGTTATGTTTTTATATATTTGAACTGAAATTAAAAGCACAATACAATACAACTGTGCTTTATTGAACAAGAAGAGAGAAAATACATGCGGGTAATAACGACATCATAATACAGAAGTGTAAACAAAAGGCGGTCTTATCGCTGTTAGCCATCTCCTCCTGACAACCTTTGTGTAAAAAGAATAAAAAGAGATATGGAGGGGGCGAAGATGTACATACATAGTTTAATAAACCATACATATATAATATCTCATATATTAATATATACAATACAATGCATTGTAATGTAATGTAAATGTGAATGTAATGTAAAGTATTTTTGGATGAGGTCATGATTTTTTATTTTGCAGTGCAGTATCTCGGAAATGGTTTAACCAATGTCAATGTGGTTATCACTAATGCATCGCAATAAACTTCACTTAAAATTTTATTTCGGTCTGTAATCGTCGGTCTGTAAATAAAAAAGTTATATCAATTTGTAAATTACGGGTGTAAGTAGTAAGAAGTTTTTGTTGTTGGAAAATCTGGGAAAACCCGAATATTAAAGCATACATGACCGAAGTCGCAGGCAGCAGCTAGTATATAGGAAAGTCAAAGGCGAATAATGTTTACTCAAAGTTGATTCGTAGAAAAAAATTTTTGAATGTCAAAAAAATCTAAGGTCTCGTTAGAAAAATACCTCGCTGTGGAGAAGAAACAGCGAAATAAAAATACACAGTTTTATCATCATTGATAATCTAGGAAATATGTTTACGCTTTTTATCAGATACGTCGGTAATTTTTGTAAGATCAATTGAGATAATGTCATTTACGACAAAAACTTTGGTGAAAGACCAGACAGACGAACAGGCGGACGTAGAATCAACATGAAAACATCTGAAATTGATTATGTTTAATTTACGGAAAGACATTTAACCAGATCGTCTTTTTTTAGAAAAATAACAGTAATTATTAGAAAATATAAGGTATTTGTGGCTTCTGCTACCAAAACATTAGGTCTGGGTTCATCTGATCTAAAGACTATAATGTAAGACTAAAATAAATAAATAAACAACAAATACATATTAATAATTTTAAATCTATGTTGCATGCCGCAATACGGCTAATGTGCGAAAATAAAAACTGATGTGACCATACTATATTCACAACCACATTATTGCAAATAAATAATTTCATTTCATTTCATTTCAAAGAACTTTGTACAGGACATATCTGAAAGGCTCATGGTAGCGTTGGGTGATAGAAGGACTGGCAGTTATATCAGCCAAAGTATTAACCTTGCCATACACCGAGTGCCAGCGTTTTGGCTACTATGACACAGACACGATTTTTGGCTAGCATATCTTTAAATATAATAAAACAAAGTCCCCAATTGCGTCTGTCTGTCTGTCTGTTGATGATAAACTCAATAAGTACTGGACGGATTTTCTCAGTTTTTAACAGGTAGAGTGATTCCTCTAGAAGTTGTTGGCGCATAATAAGTTAAATTTTTTTTGTAAAGTGGACGAGAAAAAAATATTTGCAACGAGGTAATGACGGGATGCTTGTATGAAAGAATAATAATAAAAGTAAATATAAACTCTATTTCCCGAGCGAAGCTGGGCCGGGGCGCTAGTTCAATATATAAATATTTTTAAGTTTAGCTTTAATTACTTTTTAGCTACGTCTTTTTAAATTTAGGTTGTAAATAAAATTTAAATAGAGTTACCTGGGAATTAAATCTCCGTAGATAAAAGAGTTAGGTATTATAAAAAGTACTTGATTTAACATTACACTTTATATTTTTAATTAATACTTAATTTTGAATATTATTTATTTTTATTTATTGTCATTTACGTTATTTATGATTAAAATTTATTTACCGTTTAATATTAATATGAAGCCGACTCGTAACAGAAAATTAATTATATTTATATATTAGGTAAAATTATCTAAATGGGTAAGTGTAAACCAGTGCTTTCCAAAGTGGTTTATATGGGCTTCCAGGATTCGATTTTTGGCCACTGTTTCTCAAAATGACCTGTATCGACCCTCAGGGGTCGATTTTGAATTGCAAAGTATCTATGTTTGTGACGTTTTCTTTCTATAATTACTAGCAAAACGAGTTTTTTTAATAATAATAATCATCATAATTTATTTCTCACCATAATATGTATACATAATATACTAAATATGGTTGGATTTATTACACTGTATTACTATTAAAATGCATTTGAATTGCAATAATTTAATATTAATTAGATAGAGGGGGCCCATTAAAATAGGAATAATTAAAAGAGTGTCTACAAGACCATAAAGTTTGAGAACTTTGCTCTAAACGATTACTGTAACCAAGATACAGAACATTTAATGGTTAACTAAAGTGCAAAGTTTTATTTCTGCCATTACTAACAATGACAGTAAATCATAATAAAATGGCTATTATATCCATTAAGACGTTCTGATTCTCTATAGTAAGTGTTTGGTTGCTCTTAGGAGCTGGCATTGTATTAGTTATGATATCTCATATTTTATATTTTATCTTTTATATTTTATTTAACACGTTGACTGCGGAGAATATTAGATCGGGCCAGTGTTGCGAGAGGCATAAAAGTGGAGCTTATTTCTCTAGACTGAATACGCCGACAATTCGGAAATATTGTATTTTTAATATCTATGTATCATTGCGAATAAACAGACGTAATGTCCGCCCCCAGTCTTGTAGCGCCGACGTAAGCACAGCAGTTTTGTTCGCCCGAAATCTATACAGATTTGTACGTACATCGATGTTTACAGACCGCAAGCGTTGCGCCGCCCAATACAGATCAGTGATGTACAACGCAGGGAAAGTGTTAATTGTTATTTTTATTTGTATTTGAAAAGCAGCAATCGAGCATGTACACTATCAGATTTTAAGTTGTCGCTCCCATTGACTTGAAGGTGTTAAAAGGTGGTAGAGCCGTTAGAGCTCGCCCGGGGCGGCACCACCGCTACCCTCATAACCCGTAAAGCAACATGTTCTTCGTGTATTGTGTTTCGGTTGGGGAGGTGTGGTTGCCGGATACACAACATTGGAGGCGACCAAGAGTAGGAACGCTCCGGCGTCCATCTTTAAATAGAACTTCTGTTCTATTTGAGATTGGACGTGGTTGTCCATGGGCTGCAGTGACCACTTAGCATCAGGTGGCCTGTATGCCCGTTTCTTACTCTTTCATAACAATAATAATAAAAAAAGTAGCAAACGAGCAAGCAACCCACCTGATGTTAAGTAGTCGCATCCCATAGACATCCACGTACAACCAAAAACAGGACTGAAATCCTATTTGAGCAAGAACGTAGATACATGCTACTCCTGAAGACTAAGATGGTCGCCTTACTTCAAAGTGTAGCCGGTAACTGCACCTCTTCAACCGAAACACAAGTAATGCTTTACCGCGGATTATAAGGGCGGCGGTGGTACCTCCCCGGTCGAATCATAGTTCTCTTACCGTTAAACAATATCAAGAAGGATCTAAGCCCTGAATTTGATTTCATGTAGGTGCTTTACAGCAAATTATGACGGCAACGATGGTACCTCCCCTCGAACTGTAATTTTACCTGCAAACTGCTTAAATTTAAAATACTCAAATGGGGAATTACTTTGTACATTGTTAGAGCTATGAAAGTACTCATGTAGTATTAATTTTCTGTTGTGTACGCACTTCACCTTGAAGCTAACGGGGAATACCTGAGAACATTCCCCTCATTGTTGAGGAAATTTCTAAAACAATAGTCATTAACGTAACAATGTATTATTATCTTTTTTAATATACGTACTCATTGAAAAAAAAATGTAATTGACTTTATTTTTTTTTTATTTATAAAAAAGTAGCAAATAAAAGATCACCTTAAGTTAGCGGCGTAAATATGTCTCACTAAAGTAAGCTATTACGTATTTGTTCCGCGTGGCTTTGAAACCTTTGGCCCGTGGGGTCCGCGTGCCAAAAAAAATTTTACACAAATAGTACCACGTATGATCGATGCTGCCGGTGACAAGAGGGCTGGTTCATATCTCGCGCAGAGACTTGCTATTGCTATCCAGCGATTCCTTTTAGATTGTTTAGGTTAGGTTATTATTTTAATTAGTTTTAAGATTTTTATCGTTGTATATATGAGAATAAAACCTTAAGCTTAGTTTTCGTTATCATATTTTACTAAAATATCGTCTTAGATCTTGTTAATATAATTTACTAAAGGATTGCCTTAATCTTATATTTGGTTTTCATATGTTACTAAGAGATTATCTTAATCTTCTTACCTTATCATAGTTTACTAAAAGATCATCTGAATTTTAGATTTTTTTTAATTTTCAAATTTTAATTATCCTTCTTTTTTGAACTCCCGCCCTTTTTATCCTTTTATTTTTTAAATCCTGTCTTTGGCCAGGGTTACAAATAATTATAGTATCATATTAAAGAAATAATAAATATAACATCACCTCACGTTAAGTACCAGTTATAATATAAGGTCCACACGATATGATGTATGCAACTTTACATCGAAATCATGGATCACGGATCTCTTTACTTTTGTGACGCTATTTAGTATGTCTTATATTGGTCTCCTTACTCGATCCCCCTTTGACGCCTACACCAGCCAGGCTCCGCATGTGCTTTTTTACCCGTTACACACATTAGGATCTTTGTTATAATACTTAACTTAGGAAAAAAACTATATATAGTACTAATACATTTATTGTAAACACTTAAAAATAGTTTATTTTGTACAGAACAATGACTAATTTGAGACTGGATAGCTATCTATATCTATTACGTAATAACTATAAGATTACTGAACGTCATAAGCTTCGGTGGAGAAATAGAAAACGCCAGTCGCGTTACCAGGGTTCCAGAAGCCTGCGATAGTGACGTCATTAGCAGCACATTTACCTTCCTTGAACATCTTGTATGTATCACATTTCCACGCCAAGTACCAGTTGGGTTGACTGACCGTAGCCGTCCACAGATCTATGCAAGCTCTATGATTGCATTTTGCCGCTTTTGAAGAATCGAAAATGCCAGGAATTAAAGGCGTACCACATTTCGGCTGAGATTGACCTTTCTTATTTACGAAGAAATCTATGTCCCCTAACACGCTCGTTGTTCCTAAACCACCAGCGTTACAATGGTAGACTTCGACGTAATCAGCTGTACCTGATCTCACTTGCTCTTCTATCAGGCTGTTGGAAAAGCAGGGACCAGCTGGGTCTAACGCTGTTATCCTGGAAATCTTTTGACCAGTAAGATTAGTATATGTCTCTCCAGCTTGTCCCAAAATTTGCGCTCCCAAACTGTGACCAATGAGGTGCATGCTCTTCGGCGATATTCCACCTTCAGAGAGAACAGCCAACATGTGTCCCAACACTTTGCCAATGTAGTGGACGTATTTTACTGATCTTTCATAGCTCTTGATGTAACCTTGCCTATCATTCGTGTAGGCGGAATGGTCAAGGATAATAAGGTAGCTGTTTGGATAGTTTCTAAAGGTATCTCTTATACGTTCTTCAGTTTTCTTGTTTATATGGGATTTATAGCCTCCGACAAATATTATGAATTGTTTCACTTTGTCTAACTCCGGGAATGCCAGGATTCCCTTCGCCGCATTGTCGATTGGGAAGCTCTCGACGTCATTGTGAGGAAAGTCGTAGAAGTAAACATCGATTCCGCTGACATCCAGATTTAGTGTTCTATCGTGTTCACCTGGAACGGAAAATATAGGATCATTAAATAACCAAGATTTATCAAATATTGGTGATCAAAAACCAAAAAACGTTAAAGGAGAATATCCGTTACATAGTCAAATTAAAAATTTCGCGATAATATTAGGTTCAAATGATAAGTTTGGACTGGTTTCTCGATTTTCTCACCAAATCATTAAAATCAGTGCAAAGTCTATAAAAATGTGCTGTGTTTCTTCCACCTACTAATCATTTATGTATTATATATTCATTTACATATCACTTTAAAATCAAGATTTGTTTATAATAAAGAGATTTGTTTATAATAATTGTAAATGTAAAATTTCAAACGACTGATTTGACAATTAATTTAAATCTAAGCATAAGAATAGGCATAACTATGCATGCTATCATACAAGTCATGTATACTCTTGTAGGATTACTACCCACGTACCAATCAAGCGGAACATTTGAGTGTCCTTACTTTATCCTAATCAACAAGGCTCTGAGCGGTTAATGGATTGATTGATCAATTTACTCAAAGCTGTTGGATTGGAAGATCACACGAAACTTGAGTCTAATTTAGTTCTATTATCGTATGATATATCATGTGATGTTTGTACTCGTATAATATACATGTGGTTCTGCACGCGTTGTGCTTGCCAATACCCGTTTCGTATTTCATATTGTAATTGTAATTGTTGTTCAGATAAGTATGTTTTATAATAATTTAAAAGTGAGAGAACTATAGTTCGACCGGGGAGGTACCACCGCCGTCCTCATAGTCCGCCGTAAAGCATTACTTGTGTTTCTAGGATAGGTGCGGTTGCCGGATACACTTTGAAGCGAAGCGACCATCTTAGTCCTCAGGAGTAGCAACGTATCTACGTTCGAGCTCAGATAGGATTTCGGTCGTGTTTGTAGTTGTACGT
>DWON01003380.1:0-18162 GCA_018251015.1 Phocides pigmalion okeechobee
AGTAAAAAATACATCATTTTAGTTTTAAATAAAGGTCCTAACAGTAATATACTACTAAAATATTAAAAAAAAATTACTTTTAAGAAATTTTAGAAGTAAAATTTTAACATATACATATTTCGGACAGAAATTTAGATTGTGTATTTTTCATTTATGATTATTATTATTATTAATTAAAATTTTTAATAATGTTTTTTTTTCTAATTTACTGTATGTACCTATCCTTGTACAGAGTTTGATAGCATCCATCTAAATCGTGTGTGACGTCCACTAGAATTATAGTTGTTTCAGTACAAAGCGTGCAATCAGACGGCTGCGGAGCCGAATGATTTGTGTGTTGTGGTTTAGGGGCCGGCTTTATCTGTCCCCCGTGAGTCATTCCGCTGCAGGTAAAAAGCACCTGTATCGATCCCTAACTAGAACTAACTACAGGCACTGTGGATCCCTTTATTGCAAGCCAAAATGTGTTTTATCGCGGCTGTGTAACTAACAGAGTCCTGTACTGCTCTCACCCCTATTTGTTTCAGCTTTAACGGTCTTGCCAAAAAACTTTTTTGCGGCAGCCCTCCCCTGACATGGTTTTGACTTGTATGAAGCATATCTGAGTCATGACATCGCACCTTGAGAATTAAAGAAACCAATTCTCGCAGACACGTTTTCAATGGGATCTCTTTTTTATTTGCACTTAAGTTGGCGTATCAAAATGTTTTGATTGCTTAAAATATTTTGCACACGTTGCTGAATCACGATTTTAGTATAGGATAGAATACATATTGAGGCCATTTTAAATGAGTAATAAACTAAAAATTACAAAAATAATAATAAAACATCAGATACATTGATAATTAAAAAAAGTGCACCTGATGCGCTCAGTTTTTTGCCTTATTTACTTACAAGTAGTTGAAATCGGGTTCGGAGCTAGCGGTGGATTAGAAGTTGTGTAGAGTTAGATTTCTATGTCACAGTATTTAAAAACGTGTATTATTGAGTAACCAGAAATATTCGATTAAACCTGGCTCTCGGGTTGTATGCATTGTACATGATCAACAAAAATAAGCTTCGTCGGGCGAGCTCGGAATTTGGATGGGTGACCGTAGGTGGCTAAATTTTGTAATTTTTTATGCTCTGAAAAAAAAAGTTAAACAAGACTCGGTTAGTAGCGATGGCATTTCTTAATCATTGTCGAAACCCTATATATCCGACACGTTTTGACATTTCCCATATCTTCCCATATGTTCATGAATTCACCTAAATCAGGGCAGAGTTGCGTACTCCACACCCCCTTATATTGTGAAGAGACAGTCCTGCAGATCGGTAGAACAGAAAAAAGGTTGCAGCCACATAAATTAAATAATGTGCTCAAATACCTTAACATGATTGTTTCTCTAACTTAAGATTAGGAAATTCCTTGCATATTTCCCGAGGTGATCTACAGGCTCGGCCAGCGCTCGGCATTAAAC
Organism: Phocides pigmalion okeechobee; assembly: GCA_018251015.1. NCBI lineage: Eukaryota > Metazoa > Arthropoda > Insecta > Lepidoptera > Hesperiidae > Phocides > Phocides pigmalion. The sequence continues at coordinate 1,461 of DWON01003380.1, forward strand.
CGTTAGGGAGAGGGCCGCCATTTTTGTTTCATTTGTTCGCGTAAAGTTTGCAGCAAGGATGGAACTTGGGAATTTTCGTCCCGGCCATTTAACACTTCCCTGCGCCGTACAACACTGCTGTGTATTGCGCGGCGCGTACACAACTGTGTTGTACGTACAAATCTTTATGGTTCGAACACAAATGCTGTATTTACGTCGGCACTACAAGATTGGGGCGGACATTACGTCTGTGTACATATTCGTTGATGATACACATAAAATATGCTAAAAATACAATATTTCACTGAATTGTCAGTGTATCTTCAGTCAAGACAAATCTGTTCCAATTCAGTGCCGCCTCCCGCAACGCCGAGGCGGTCTAATGTGCATACGAGCGGCGCATTCCAAGTGTTAATACAGAACGAGCAACATTTGTTGATCCCGTCCCCCTCATGTTCCGCCCGCTTTTGCCATTGACCTTGCTGTTTCTAAAGTGTACATTGTATTTGATAAGATTTTAGTGTTCATGAAAATTTAATAAGTAATGAGTATAGAATAATTTAAATGAAATTCTAAAGTTAATTTACATTTTCGATTCGGTTTTAGTTATGGTTGCATCGTTTCGTTTTTCGGTTACAATTGTAGGTTCAAAAGCGACCCACTTCAAACAAATTTCATCTTCTGTTTTCTATCCCTAGGGATACTTCTTTGAAACTTACCTTTTTCTTAAATAATCAATAAAAATATGTTACCGAATAAAGAGCCATCTCCTTTTTGAAGTCAACCAAAAAAACACAACTTTGGTACCGTTACGAAAACGCAAATAGCTGTAAATAGCTGAATTTATCACAAAACGTAATGGAAACGTAAACGTAGAGTAGTAGCTAATCCGCCGTCAATGTCGGAATAACTTATTAGTTTATCGAACGGTAATGTATTAAGTTTATTATTAACGCCTCTTAGAATAACATAAATTAATAAATATTTATTATTCGTAGGTATAGATGTATCCATATTTTATTATATCTCATTGCTTACTTGAATCAATTGTGAACATTCAGTGTGTATAGTTGTATAGTTTATGTAAGTATATAATAATTTAATTTGCGTAGTACCATATTTACAAAGAGGTTGTACTTTTAGCTTCGTATATTACGGCACCATCGTGACAACAATTTACTTTTTCGAGGCATTTCGTCTTAATCCTCAGGACACATATTTTTAAGAGAAGGTTAGCAAAGTAAGAAACTGACATTAAGTCTTCACTGCAGCCTGCACTCGCTAATTAGGTGCCGAGGTCTGCACGGGCCGCCACTCCTGGGGACCGAGGTGGTTGCGTTATTTCTGTGTACGAGTAGGTTGCAACCACACCTCTGCAACCGAAACACATGAGATGCTTTATGGCGAATTATGAAGAATACATCTATGATCCAGATCTGTTACGAATTATTTGTTATTAATTCCATATGAATTAAGTATATGTCTATAAGCAACACTGACATCTTAACGTGGGGCGGACTGCAGGTCTATCATGTAAAATATGTTATTTAGTGCGATTGTTTATTTCACACGTTACGTTAATTATAATTTTAAAGGTGGAAGGACTATAGGTCGACCGGAGAGGTACCACCGCCGCCCTAACAATCCGGCTCACAATCACAGTTTCGGCAATTGCCGGCTACACTTTGAAACGAGTTAACCAACTTAGTCCTCAGGAGTAACAACGGTTAGTTCGCACACACATACACACACAGTCACTCAGCTCGGACAAACCTTGTTCTAAAGAGGACGTATAAATAGCTATCTATTTTCACTGTACATACATGTAATACTAAGTTTATCTTTTACATTTAGTACTAACGATTGCATGCAAAATGTAAGCTTGGTGCCCGTTAAAAACTGTACAGCATTATATAATTTAAAAAGTATTACTGTAAAAGATAGTAACCTTCATTCTAATTATTTTTGATTTTTTCTCAGCTCGAATATAATATAGCGTGATCACACAAAACCTATAACGAGACCAGAAGTACAGGAATCCGTGGATACAGAGTTTAAGATACGTTAAAGCTTTCGCGTTAAAAAATTATAAACAAACAAACTGACATTTCACTTTTATATAATTGTATATATGGGCCCATAAATAAATGGAAATGTAATATATGGATTGTTATGCATAAGCAAATTAATAAATTAATGAAGGAGACCGTTTTTCATAGAATTTAAACAGAAACTGAGCCGTACAGTTCGCCGATGGTGTTTGGGTCATTACCCTAGAATTTTGCATCATATCTACGGGACTGAACCAGCACTTCAATAAGCGTGCATTACTTTTTAAAATTTTTACTTCGAAATTTTGGAACGTTTTCAATAAAATTACGTCCAGCTCAATTGGTACCGAAATCGACATAACAGTTATCTTGGTTATCTCGCACAGCCGCACACACAAAAACCTAAAAACTTTTTATGTTGATTTTTTATTCTTGAATATCGAGCTTTTGCTAAGTTTCTTTTATTGGGGCCCGTATTGTAATGACCTTACGTTTATTTACGCTCGGCCTCATTACACGCGCAAAAAGTTCGCCGCCCGCCCTGAGCCCGCGCGGCGCCCGCCCGGAGCCCGCCCGCCTTCACGAAACTTGAAAGTCACAGTTTGTATAAAACACGAGATCTATTTTAATCTGCTAACGTGACCTTTGAAAGCTGTAGCACATTATAGTCAACACTCGTGTTTGAGAAAATTTCTTCAATGTACTTGTTAATTTAATAGAGATTACAGCTTAAAGCTTTCCTCAATTTTGTTCATTATTGTTGTTGTAAATATATTATATACCTTCGTCTTGTTTCTAAACAATACTTTTGGAAGCTTAGTGAAATTAGCAATAATATATGTAGATTATCCATAGAAAAATCGAATCTAATACAATATTTTTTGAAAAAAGTATGTTGCCTGAGACAGTTTGACAATATTGGTATGTATATTGGTATATATACGCGATAGAGATACTTTCAATTTTTGACACTTGTATATTGACACGTTTGTATGTTCGCTTATGATACAAAGACTAACGTATCGGTTTTGATCAAATTTAATCGGGCAACAACTCCACATCGATGCCAAAAATAAAATATTGCATTATAATTTGTCATTACCAATTTTATAAAATTATCGCTAGTAGCGTATTTTATTCAAAAGCTAATTACAATGTTGTTGTATTTTTTTTTTGTAATTCTCTGAACACAAAGTGATAATGAGACGGCAAAGCCTCCGGGGAAGCGGGGAGGAGCTCAGTGCACGGCGCATTAGAATGTTTGCTTTGTACCGGCGCCGGATGTATCCGCCAAATGAAACGCCATTTCGGGAAAAAGGAATAGTTAAAGACTTACATTTGCTTTCTGTTTGCGTTTTGATGCCGGCGTGCTTTGTGCTTGTGAGTAAACTCTAAGCTCTATTTTCCTCGTAACCTTTTGAGATGATGTCATAATCAATCTATGAAGTTAAGCAACGTCGAGTGAGGTTGGGAATTAGATGGGTGAACGTTACATCCAAATTTCATAATCGTTTCTGTGCTTCAAATGACACGATGTGCAGTTTGATTATTATTTTCGGTTAGGAGTGTGGGTAGTTTGAAAATATCTGACAGATGGGTCGGCCACTAATATTTATATGCATTAGCACGCAGTTTATTTTTATACAATATTATATTTTTATAAAAATTTCATCCCCCAGCAGTGAAATTTAAAAGGGGTGGCAGCCAATAATACTTTACGGAAAAATAAAAAAAACTTGAGATGAAAATAAAGTGGATGGCATATTCCCTCCCCATTTGACGCGCCAGTCTGAAGAAGCGCGGGAGTGCGGTAATGTTGGAGGGCCGCCGAGGACCCTAGACGTGCCGGAGCCTCCCTAATGTTACTTGGGTATTAAGAAATGTACGTCTGCTTTTTAACGCGCACGTGGAAATTTTCACATCCTGTTATTTTCCTGTCTGTACGTAATTTTATTTTGGACCTTATTTTCCATTTTTGTAATTACTATTATAATATTAATATAACACATTAAAAGATTCTGCAAAGATAACATTAAGTTGTCTAAAGTTGATAATTTAGATACAACCGATCCCCTAACGAAATTAAAAGAGTTTGTTTAAGTTATGTCTTTATTATAATTAATTTTAACATTTTCAACAATGTTGTAAAGAGACTGAAAAAATATTTTAAGAGCCGAGTAGATATTTTAACAGAGTAATCTTCATGTCACGTGTTATAATTATTATGCAAACTATGATACTTTATACTAACAGGAGCAATAAATATATAACTGGCGTCGGGTGTCCGTATAAATAAACAAACAAATTGTGTTAGTTACACTTTAATTTTTTTAATTATATTTTATGTTTCTTTTTTTAACAAAGAAAATGTCTTGATATTTATAGAATCGGAGTAATACGAAACATAATAATTATAATATGTCATGAATATGCCACATTAGTTACATGCCAAGTTTATTGTTGCACGGTTAGCAACTTTAGTCCACCAAGTATTTATGAGGTAAAGGCATGCGGCCGTGAATGTACTTATGTTGTAAAAACTTAAATACTAACGTTGTAAACTAAATTAACATTTCAAAAAAGCCGATGCTTGAGAAAAGGTGGACATATGGTTTTGGCGGGGAAAGCGATTCTTGTATTTCCTTTGTAATATCTTATAACCCCTACAGAAGAAGGATCTAAGTTCTCAGGATCTATTTACGTACGACCTCAAAAAGTATGACCTCAAATTTGTTTGAGGTTGGAAATGAATGGTTTGGTTGGATGTTGGGATGTTGGATGATGGATGTTGAATGATGGACGTTGGATGTGAATGGTTGTATTTGAATGGTTTGCAGTGTCCATGTTTATTAATAAAATAGTAGCGCTTAGTAACGAATTGTGAATTAATTAATTAACTTCTTATGAAGAAGACATTAGATCAAGTTTACACGAGGAATGCTATCAGATGTACGAAGCTAAAAAATTAATCAAGTCGTGTTGGAGGCAAAATTCGTTTGAACTTGATATTTTTATCAGCTGAAGCGGCAGGTCTGCTGGGAAATACGTCGCGGCTGTGAGGGAGCGAGGGCTGCCACAGCACTGAATAGCTTTTAGAAATACGGCTTCAAAATATCGTAACAGGTGGAAATTTACTTTTAAATTTTAGTTAGTGGTATATATATATAATATACGAGGACTGAAGTCCTGTATGCTCTTACGTTTGTGCTTTTCTACTTCGAGGACCAAAATAATTGCCGCATTCGTAAGTTATACAGGGAATTACATCTGTACGATTGGAGCACAAATATTGATACCTGCCCAATCGGACTATAGTTGTACTTGTTAGCATAAATAATGTTTATTCAGGTACTCATGATATCAACTATCCAAATATTTTTCTAATCAACTTTTTGACTGTACTCTACTAGAGGCCAGCTCCGTGGACATAGACATTTAATTAGAGGCAGCGGTCGTAATAACGTATTCTTAGGTCTAGCAACAGGATAATATATAGATTTAAGTGTGCGACGTCTGGGAATGCAGGTTATGAACATTTAAGGTGTAGGCAGTGCTCACACTTGTTGGCTACGAATCGCAGGGTAACGGTTATTTTAGTAATATTACAAATCGCATATTGAGATGTTTGAAAGTATGTTATCTTTTAAATTCTAACGCCATAATGGGTTTGAATGAAATGTCAGGTAGATAGTTTGCTTTCTAAATTAACAAATGTTAACAAATGGAAATTTATTTGTACAAGTAAGTAGTATAAATAACTTTTGATTCAGTGATTTTTAAAAATACTACTCTTATATTTGATACTACTGTTATAATTGACTTTTGTTCTTGTAGATTATGCACGCAGTGAATCGCTTCTGTATTCCCATTTTAAGGGTACTTTTACTTCACACATGTGTAACTTCAGTTTTGTTTTATTCATTCGACATCGACAGTTCCATTGCAGATGGGTTGTATATTCATTTGTTACTTCTACTACACTTGAAAATGATGTTTGTGAATTTTTTACATAAATTAATTTATTTCTCCTTAATTTCGAATTAGAATTTGCCCAGTGTTGAGACTCCCTGGCTGTCTCACTCCTGGCAGACGGCATTATGTGTATGAAATATTATTATGATTTTCTGGATACACGCTGTCAAATTTTACTCAAACATTGGAAATTGATTCTTATTTTAACGGCGTAAGCTTGAATTCGCAATGTTATCGAGAAGTAATTACCTCGTATCTCGAGCGTGACAAAGTTTTGCGACGGCCGGGCCGGAGTACGTTAGTGGGAATGGCTGTAAGGATTCATTACATTGTGATAAATGATAATGTTGTTTCTCATTATTTCAATTCGCGTGGCGCAGCGGTTCAAATATTGAACCTGGAATTCGTAAAGTCCTAAGAGAGGTAAGAGAGAGAAGTAAGAGAGGCCTCAATGACAAATTTTGGTTTCTGGTCTAGTTCTACGTTTTTGTGTACTTGTTTTTGAGTGACAGTATCATTCCCGAAGGGTCTAATTGAGGACCTGTAAGTATTGTGATGGTTTTATTGTATTTAGCATTGTTGATGGTGCATGTTTAACATAGTATCGGAAGTACCATATAACGGAGTCTTAGTTTTAAATAGGAAACAAAAAATATGTTAAAGCCATAGATTTCAAGGTGATAGAACCTATACGGTTCAACGGGAAGGTACCAATCCCATACCCATTTCTAACGTGATTTTTTTTGCCTTTCGATGGAAAGGTGTAGTCGGAGGCTCACTTACAAATAAGACGACCATCAGTCCTTAGGAGTAGCCACACGTATATACGGAGTTAGTTACACGGTACACGGACGTGTGATTGCTTACCATCAGATGGTCTGTGTGCTGGTTTGCCACTTGAATTTTATAAAAAAAGACTTCATACGTAATGGCAAAAAACTACATTCTCGTATATCGTTAAAATGTATAATTTTATCATATGTATATCTAGATTATTTTTAGAACGATTTTCTACTGGCAAAAGTATAATATTTAACTATAGACTTAATTTTTTTACTTACGTTGGAGGCCTTCCTTTGTATATATTTTCTAATATATCATTACGACATGGTTGGATAATATCATACACTTAAAATATTGCCCTCCATATCATTATGATATGATTGGATTTTTGGGTAAAGTTTACAGCTTGTAAATGTATCTCTGAATATTATAAAACAAAGTCCCCCGTCGCGTCTGTATGTCTGGTCATGATAAAGTCAAACAGTACTGGACGGATTTTCTCACAGTTTTCAACAACAAAGTAGTGATTCCTGGGAAGGCTTTCATGTTTAATGAGTTAACTTTTATTTGGAAATTGGGAGAGAAATTAAAGAGTTAAATTCAATATAGTGATTCAGTCGTCGTTTGAAATAAATGTTTCTAATTGTTAGATTTTGCAATTAGATAATGACTGGATGTCTGTATGTAAGAAAAATAATGTAAGTAAATATAAACTCTATGACCCGAGCGAAGCTGGGCCGGGTCGCCAGTATCATATATAAATACTCGCGGTTGCATGTCTCTAGCGCGGCGCCAGTTTACGCTGAGAGAGCCGAGATTGCTTGCGAGCATTGTTTAACATACTTTTGTTTGTTGATAAGAAACTCGGAGGGAACTTCTCCCAGCTCTTTTGTTACTTTTAGTGTTTCTTGCATTTCCGTGCATTCCCTAAGCATTTTGATTCTGTGCATAATTTACTCAATCTTATAACAAAAAGACATCGTTGTTACCCGAACTTTAAATGGAAGGTGATAATATATATAGTGCATGTATGTATAAGTCATTAAGTATACTCGCATGTACCTTATAATGAAATTAAATATTTGAATTTGAACGTACAATGATGCTTCCTATATTCATAGACACAAATCAGGATACGCTGCGTTGTGTACGAACACATATGTGTATAAAGACCAGTACAAACATTCTGATCCGAAATAGAAATCTATAATGTTATTTAGATGTCACTTTGGCGGGGAATTGAACTCGGGACTCGGGAATAAGTTTATATATGACACGTAGGTGTACGTGTACGTAAGTATGTTATTTCCTTGATACGTTCTGTAGTCCAGACTACTTGATGGATTTTAATATGGCAGATGTCCAAATAGAGAGGTGGATTTGTACAAAATATTTTTAAGCTATCATCGCGGAATTTATACTTTTTACTTGTAACGGATATTCACGAATTACGCTTATTTAATAAAAAAATAATCTTTCATTAGACAGTAAAAGATAAATAACAAATACCTTTTTGAAATGTGTATGCTACAAGTTTGAAATAATTAAAAAGGTAATTTAATCACTAATATTTAGCAGTCAGGTTTTCGTTTACTAGTCATTCTAACAGTACAATTTACCTGTTACCAAGCAACAGGCTCAAGCAACGCGCTCTACCTCACGTACACTACATACATACCCCGCCGCCCGCCGCGCCCCACTCAAAAGTCTCCACACGTAACAATCCTGGATTCCAGACGAACCGTCTTTGCCGTAGAATTTAATTACCGCTTCAGGTGAAAAATGACTTTCATTACAGCTGTCCAATGTCTCTCGTAGTATAATAATTTAGGATCACGTTGCTTGATTCGTTATGTTTAAATGTTTAAGGTTCTATGATTAATACGCAGTGGATGTTGTCAATATTGTTACGTATATATATTTCATGCCTCAGTAAATGTCAATTTAATTTAGTTGCGTGTAGTCTGATATATGGTAGAACAAGTAATTATTTACACTATTATTATTGGTACTCACGGTGTTTGGAAACAAATTAATTGAAATCTATTAATTTCAAAGATTCCGAGGTACCAGTTATCCTCGTAACATGGTGTTTATATTAAAGAGTTAATCGTGGAAACTATAAACTAATAAAAATGTTTATTGTTTATGATGTGGATAGATTGTTTATTTACTTTTTTTACTAAAATTCTCTTATTGCCCTTATAATTTTATACATACCTCATTTAGGACTGGCATCTTAAAAAAGTAAGAAAAGTGACGGGACTCCATTCTGAAATAACTTGGAAGGCAATAAGGAAAGACTAAAGAAAGATATAAGATATAATAATATAATTGTCAAACACTAAGTTATGTATCGGTGTAATCATAAATAATTAAACAATGGAGTTTTAATACAAGTTTTAAATGTGAATTAATACGGCACAGAAGTGCCGCAATGCAAGAACGAGTGGCGAGAAGGCAATGACAGTGGTGCCGCAGTGGGTGAAAAGTATTGACTTCTGCCGTAGTTATTATACTTAACAGTCAGATTTATAACCTAATAAATGTACCATTTCCGGACACGAATCATTTTCCAATTTACTAGCTTCTCTATCTTATTGTAAGATGTGTTTTGGATGTCTGTGTGCTTGTAAACGCATCCCAACACAACAATATGAATGGTGACGATAAATCTTGCACGAGTGCGTTTAGTCGGTGCTTTCGGCGACGGAATGCGATGTGTTCGAAACTGTTTTAATGTTATTGCTCTATCACTGCAATGGTTTGAAAACATAACAATAAAAAGCATGTAATGTAAACAAAAATGGAAAGTTATTGTTTTCAAAACGAAACCCTGGCCGCTTCCAGAATGAAAGGTGGCTTGTCTTCATCAGTCAGCATTTGTTCGATACTTTCTCACATAAAATAAGTATATCCAAATCTAGTCAAGTAGTTGAAGATATTGCAAGTAGTAGCAACGCACCTACTTACGAACGTGGATGTTCATGGATTGCAGCGACATCTGAAGGTTTTGTGGGCCTGCGCGTTCATTTGCTATTCTTCTCATATAAAAAAGTAGATCCGATTCTTTCGTTCATCCCAAATTCTCGCAGCATTTATTATGGAGCAAAATAATAATAAAAACAGAATTTGTTAATATATGAACAGAAATAAATACAAGACAAAAAGTAAAGAGTACACAGTTTTGGCGGAGAGGGGGCATGACGGTGAAGCAGAGCGTCATGCCGTAAACGGCATACGAATCTTCTTCAATCCTTAAGGAGCGTTGGTATATGTTCATATAAATCATACAAAGCGATGGTGCCAGTGTTCCTGGCACCGTGCCGAATGGGCACAGGGCCGTGCCCGTTTAGATTGTTTAGTTTAGGTTTTTATTATAATTACTTTTTTACATTTTCTCTGCCGCGTACACCACTAAATTAAAAATACAATATTTGTGTGAATTGTCGGCGCATCTCCAGTATAGAGAAAAGAGCTCCAGTTTAGTGCCGCCTCCCGAAATCCTGACTCCATGTAATATATGTGCGCCGCAGTCAAAGTGTTAACATATTCCACGTGATGCTCGCGTTGAGTGGAAAGTTTAGAGGTGTTTGTCTCACATTTAACGTATCGCATGCTCACACCAATAACAACAGCCTTCATCTCATTTAGCATTTGGCGTTCGCCTCGTGATATATGCGCGTTTCCCGGCAGTGCCCGCCACCTGCTCGCTAATTGTCAGATTAATGCGTTCCACCGAAAATAATTATGTAGTACATCCGTCGTTATTACGGAAACGTGAATTTGGGCCGTAAATCGGGTCGTTAGGGTTGGAATTGGCGTAAAGTAATTAATTTATTTGATGAATTTTGTGTTATGAAACGGACATGAGGGAGTTAAGAAATGATTGTAAGTGGTCGTCTACTATAACACAATTTTTTACTAGAGGATTTTACAATACGAAGTACTAATTTTTTATTTAATAAACCCAAATTTCAAGGTTGTCTGATATAAAATACTTTTATATATTAAATCTACCTTTATAACCATTTTCTTAGCTCAGTGAAGCGAAAGAAAATATATTTTATTGTGGAGTATTGTAAAAAAACAAACATTAATATTATAAGATGTGGCTAAAACATTATAGTTTTGTATGCCTTACAGTGTGTGTGGGTAAACCTAGCACAGTTTCAAAGGTCTTTTTAAACATATATGAATAAATAAATATCTAGTAATTAGCGACTTCCTGTAGTTAATAGAAACATATTGTTGGGTCTCTGGGCCAGCGATATAATAAGTACATGTGGTTAAAGCTATTTATTTAATGTAATACAAATAATATAATACTGTTAAGATATTGTGCGTGCATTCGCCTCCAGAGTTTGATGTGCACTGCCGCTCCTGACCGAGCGCAAGCGATCGCATTCCTGTGAGAGCGCGATCCGGCTCGCGTTATAATTGTTGCTACATACATACTTGCTGTAACGGTAAAGAAAACATCGTGAGGAAACCTGCGTGATTAGATCCGTGCCCGTTGGTGACACGATAATGGGGCGGTAATGTGTTGATGGTGATGAAAATTACAAATGATGTTACAGAGGAGGAAAAAATAACAATTGAATACAAGAATCAGTCAAGATTTTTAATTAGATCTTTAAAACTAAATTACTAGTCTCTCCCGGAACTGGGTTGTGATCTATCGGAATACAACTGAAAACAAAAATTGGCGTTTCAAGCAGCCACTTCAATGAGCCAGTAACCTAGTTTTGACAAAAATATTAAAACTACCGGGGATTTTAAGGTCACTGTGTCATTGAAAATTGCAGCATTGTAAAATGCAAATCCACAATTGAGATTATAAAAATGAACGAGGTTCATTCGTTTGTCAAGTCTTGGGATATTCGTGGATGCTGTTACATGTTGACTATCGGTATTCATGGGCTGTATTAACTTTGGCTTGTTAGGTTTGCGGGAGGCGGAGCTAAACTGGAGCTGTATTTCTAGACTGGAGATGCGCTGACAATTCACACAAATATCGTATTTTTATGCATCAGTATAGCTTTCAAGAATGTACAGACGTAATGCCCGCCTTTCCCTGTCACAGCACCTTCGCCCGTAATCCATACAGATTTGCACGTACAACACAGGTGTGTACGAGCCGCATGCGCGTTGCGCACAGTAATACACAGCAATGTGTCCGCCGCAGGGAAAGTGTTAATAAAACATCAAAGACTTTGTTTCGTCGACTTGAACATGTTTTTCCACATCTTATTACTAGATAAACGTGAAAAGGTAACATGAGCCCTGCAGGACTCCGTGTGTAGCTAAGATGAAGTGGGTGCGGTGATGAAGGAAGGCTGGCGTAGGCACCACATAAAGCAGTGCCTTGAAGTACTTTCCATTAACTTAATGGGTTAACTTAACGCCACTAAACACAAAAAGATTTCAGTTGAACAACTATTGTTCTATAAAAGCATTAGTAAGTTTTCATAAAAAGTAAATATACTGTTATATTTTATAGCAGACCAATTTTACCAAAAAATATTTCGCTCTGATAATAATGTAATATGAAATCTTTGCGTGTGAACACGTTTTTATAATGCCAATTTACATAATTCTCAATTACTTCTTCTCTATAGGATGGGAAACGGATTTTCCAATTTTTTCTTGTTTTTTATATAACCCGGGTTGAATAAAAGGATTAACGTTATCGTATTTCGTACGTGTCGTAATATATCATAACAGCTAGCTATATAGCTATCCTACAATACCCGATGTTAGTATAAAAATGTCGCCTTAACTATCTACTATGTTAGTGTAATTATGACCTTTCACTTTATCACTCTGGCTTCGAATCCCGGGCGTCAGATTTATTACTCATACCTAAAAATTCTGTACACACCGAAAGTTATGTAAATTAAAAAATCATCACAAAACAAGTGGTCAAAGCTGCCTACGGACACTAACAACATCAGATAAGCGAGAATAAATATAAAAATTAATATATTTTTATGTAAAAGCTTTCTAGTAATCTCATATTATGCTTGGAGACAGTTTAATAATTAGAATCAGTTGAGGCCCAAAGGTCTTTATAGAATAACTACGATACGTATATACGTCAGTCCGTCCACCCGTCCACCCGTTGCCGTCATTAGCTGACGTCATCGATCAGTAACGGCTTGAACGTCAATCTGCTGAGAGGCGCGTCACTCTACAGATTGCATCGCCACAAGTGAGGAACAAATGGCGGTGCATTAGGATCGTTCTGTTGTTTCAGGGTAGCGATGTGTCTCTGACTGAGATATTCAGTTATTTATCAGTGGCGAGTAAGGGATCCAAATCAAGGATTACCGAGAATGGTGGGCTTTGGATGGATAACTGGTTGTAAGGATTTTTTTCCGGGTTTCAGAAGTCAGCCCCAATTCTTGTATGTTCATAAATCCTTAATAGTTTAAAATCATTCGATAGGCGGTTGCTTCAATAGTCTTCTAATTTAGAGAAATATAATTTTAGTTTTACCAAATTAATCACAAGCAAATATCAAATTATTTTAAAACTTCAACATTGAAAGGAAATATTGTTATCTGTGACCTATATGCCTGAAAGAAATTACAAATAATTTAATCACTATGCATTACAATATTTCGAGTCTAAACTATATTAAATTATAAAAACCAGAATTTAAAACATAATTATTATAACCAACGTTGTTTATATTGTTTTCCAAGAAAAGCAAAGGCTAATTACAAAAAGCACACTTTACCAGCGCGATTTACTTGGAAACTCGTGCTTAGTAGTAGGATAGATGGGAATGTTTGTGAATGTGGAATTGAAGGCCAGATTTTGTTTTTTCTTATCCGATCAATAATATTCACATCTCCACCAATTCGCTTTGAAGCAGCGAGTTGATGTGTGTTTGAGCCCGTTATAGATAAGATCAGTGTTTTTGTATTTAACATAGGAAGAATGCAGTTAGTTTTTGTTGTAAAAAGTAGACATTCCATTCGCTTTATTCTGTCGCTTGTACCGATAGGTCTTCATAAGAAATGTGTCACGCCGGGCCCGCGCCATTGATGCGCTGCACTCACATCCTACAGTCACTGAAATGAGCTTCTACACAAATGAGTGTATGGGGCAAAGGTTCCAAAAGATACATATGTGCTGCCTTCTTTTAATGAAGCAAAATTCGTTTTTTTATCTACACGGGGATATTACATTTCATGAGACGAAGTACCATCGTAACGCAAGCCTTTTTCCGTCCCTTGCTTGGTATAATCGCAGGCCTCTTCTGAAGTATACCGTGGCTGTTTAAGTATGTATGTTTAGTTTATTGAACGTATCTGCAATTTCTTTAACCCTAAAGCACGGGACACCATAACTATGTAAGGGGTGAAGCATACTTGACCCGCTGCTAGAGTGTGGATTGGAGAGTGAGAAGTGGATCTCTATTGGTTTTTCCGTTCGATACTATTACACGCTATTTTTTCTTTTCCCCATTCAAAATATGGACTGAAATGTCAGTAATAAACTAGCATGCATCCCACTTGATGCTAAATAGTCGCTGCCATCTATGAATACTTATAACTAGCTATACGTAGAATTGGACGTCTGCTTGAAGTCGTTAAGATGAAACGTGTCGAAAAAGTGAATCTGCTTTCTATACCTTTCATAAAACAACAATACTTCACTACTGCTCTTAGATATAGTGGTTGCCTCGCCCAGGTAAATGTCACAAACTTCAGTCACCTTTTATATCATTTCTAAGATATTCCCAGAGCGCCATGACATGGTTTCCTTCAAAAAACTGAATAAGGAACTCTCATTCAAAGCCAGTGATGCGCTGGCTATTCTGATATCGTTAATGTCCATGGACGACATTAACGACCTATCAAAAGGTGACCCACATGTACCATTTTTAGGCTTAAGTCTCCAAAGAAAAAGAAATAGAAAAGATTACAAGGGCTTAGCTACTGCAATGTTCAATAGACATTATAAATACTATGAAGTACCCATCAAATCCTTCACGACACGCCATCTCGACATAGCTTTAAGGAGGATTACCCAACCTTCAGAAGAACCAAGGAAAAATATACCTTATATTTAAAATATAAAGCAAACACACGTAGAATCAAAAACCTCCTTCGGTTTTGAAGTCGCTTAATTCAAACTCTTTGAAACAGACATTCATTAACTCCACCGTTCCCCATCCGAGAAGGAGAACAAGTATTACCTCGTATCAGCTCGTAAAGATTACAAAGCAAGGAAATTTTGTTTTTAATTTAAATCAGATGATCCGGGTTCGTCCGGTAATCCGGTGGCCTAGCCGTGTTTTATTTCCACCTTCGAGATGAGATATGGTCCGTGAAATTAGGCACGGGAAGATGAAAGGATTCAAAGTTATGAAATATAGAAAGGGTAACCTATTCGTACATCCGTATTTCTTTAAAGAAGGTATATACTAAAGTATCATCTACGGAATAATTTAAGCTTAACTCTATTGCAAAGTTTTAATCTCCATATTCACATTTTTTTGTTCAAATTTCAATGAGACAGTTAAAATCAAAGTTCAAATCAGTTAACAAAGAAATGTCAATTTTTAAAAACTAGAAAAATGAAATATGTAGAACCTCGCCCTTTTTGTCATTTAAAAAGATGTTTAAAGTAAATGTTTCGAAAGGAAAACTATTTGTAATTGGATTCGTTGGCAGCAACGGCACAATAATTTCTGTCATAAAGCTCATGTGTACTGTATAAGACAAGGCTTGCAAGTAAAACAAAGTTATTAATATTGGGTCGTTTAATAAAAAAAAGTATAAATATTTTAACGTATTCCATTTAACATAAATACCAGCAGGAACAAAAAGTACCACATTCAGTTTCTCTGTATTTTTTATCTGTGGCATTACTAAACTTGTGTAGAGATTATGAATACGATACTTATATCTGATAAATGTCAAAACTTTCACATTTTGTCACATTGCTAAACTTTTCTTTCTACGATGCGTGCGAAGGTTACGCCATTTTGTCCGCTATTACGTGACGTCATGCTAATGGCGGCAAAATTCGCATCTTGTTGATATTTAGCTGAGTAAAGGGTATGCCCAGTTTTGTTGATATTTTTACCTTCATAAATGACCTTTTGTGTATTCTTGAATTATGTAATTATTTAACGGGGTCAAATGATTACAACTTAGCACTTAATACTGTGTTGTTTTTGTTGACGAAAACAAATAGGGCATATGATTTTAAACTAATATGATAGCGGAATTTATACATTTTACTATGTAACGGGTACTCGCGAGTAACAACTCAACTGTTGCCACGTGGTCACGGCTAAAATCATTACTGGTTAAAAACGTCGATACTAAAACAGCGTTAATCCTGACCCATTAGTTAACAAAATACATGATCGGAGGAAAATATTTTCAAAAACCGGTAAGAGTTACTTTTGTTAACTGGATACTGTGAATAAAGATGATCTCGTGTAAAGAACGTGTGTCACTGTCTGTAAAGACATTTGTATACAAGTATCTCATGGCATATAAGTAAGTAGCACATTTCCATAAATTATAGAAGCTAGGTCACGGCCAGTATGCTAGCGACTTACGTAAGCGAATATTTAACGAAGCATAGACAGTGTTCTTACATTCCAGTAGTTTTTTATATGTAATGTGTTTCAGCAGGTCCCTCAATGATTCAAAGAGTGGTGTTGGAGCGTGCAAAGTGGAGGAAAAATCTAGTTTTTTATGAGAAGAGTAACAAACGAGCATGCAAACCACCTGGTGTTAGGTATTTGCAGCCCATAGACATCACGACTGATATCCTATCTGAGCTCGAATGTAGATACGTTAAAGTTGTTAAAGGTGGTAGATCCATTAGAGCTCGCCCGGGGCGGCACCACCGCCACCCTCATAACCCGCCGTAAAGCAACATGT
>DWON01003381.1:0-18160 GCA_018251015.1 Phocides pigmalion okeechobee
AGTTCTTGTCCATTTTATAATATAATATTGTATGTTCTTGTTTTATATTTAACGTAAATTTTAATCTTAATTTAATTCTATTTTAATTTATCATAACGTCCATACTATGAATGCCGTGTTCACCTATAATTGTGGGTACACGACCTATCTATTTAAACTTTGCTATTATAATATATACAAAGTGCATACACTTAATTAAGGTTCACCAACGTAGCATACTACGTTGGTGAACCTTAATTAAATAAATAAATAAATAAAAGACAAGTCCACAAACAATCAGACCTAAAGCAGAAGTCTAAATGTATCGTATAGATCTCCGTCTGGTGGGGATTGAACCATTCCATTGATCGTTTTGCGTATCAGACCGGTGTTGTGATCGCTACGCGGAACACTGCAATTTGTTTTTATGTGAGGAGAGAGCAAACGAGCATGCAAACTACCTGATCTTAAGTAGCCGCAGCCCATAGACATCCACGTACAACCACAAACACCACTGAAAGCTTATCTGAGCTCGAACGTAGTTACATTGCTACTTCTGAGGACTGAGATGGTCGTCTCGTTTCAAAGTGAAGCCATCAACCGTACCTGTCCAACCGAAACACAAGTAATATGATAACAGCGATGGTAGTTCCCAGTCGATCTACAGCTACCACGTAACAAAATGTTCACAAGCGCTTAAACCTATTCAATTGCCAAAACATCGCACGCTTACATACTTATATTTTCATTAACGCATATTATTATGAATATGCTCTAATTTCCATGCGTATAAATCGTGTGGTACCTCACGAGAATGCAATAAACAATCCATAAGTCGCAATGGAATTGGCACACCGAATCGATTTGATGAATGATCATAAGATTAGATCCGCCATTCGTGCCTACACAATAGTTGATCCTATGATACGGTCATTAATAGCTTATGCTGCATAGTCTCTGATCATTATCTGGTGTAATACGATTATGTTTAAGACGCCAGAACTGTTTGTAAGGTGGTAGAATCTATACTTCGAGTGGGAGATGCCATCTCCCCACTAATTTCTAATTCAATTTAGAGTGTCTAAGAAGATAACATCTTCCACCAATTTGTAATTAACACTTCCCCTGCGGCACACAACACTGGTGTGTATAGCGCGGCGTACGCGCTTGCGGCTTGTACACTTGTGTTGTACCTAAAATCTGTATGGATTACGGGCGAACACAAATGCTGTTTACGTCGGCGTTACAAGACTAAGCGTGGATCTTACGTCTGTGTATTAATAGATTTATTATTATGAAAGAGTAACAAACGGGCATGCAAGCCACCTGATGTTAAGTGGTCACTGCAGCTCAATGACAACCACGTACAATCTCGAATAGAACAGAAGTTATATTTAAGGGTGGACGCGGATGTGTTCCTCTTGAGGACTAAGATGATCGCCTACAATAATGTGTATCCGGCAAAAGTACACATACGCTAAAAATTCAATATTTCAGTGAAGTGCGCATCTTCAATCTAGAGAAATAAGCTACAGTTTAGTGTCGCCTCCCGCAGAATTGACCCGATCGAATATATGAGAGCCCCAGTCAGTGTTAAATTAACATATCTGAACAATTCTTGCCTTCTAATGGACAAGTGTTACTGGTTCACTTACCTAAATATGATGCGACCAATTAAGCTCTCAGGAGAAACTACGCATCTGTTATCGCTATGATAATAAAAGTAAACAAACAAGCTACAGTAACGGCGAAATATATCGATGGCTTCTACGCGTAAGGTCGGAACAGTTGTCCACAGGAACAGTATTCCGATGAAATGCGTAGGAGCCATCGATATCAGTACCCGGGAGGGTATAAGGTTGGTTGAAGCTATGGTAGCTCGTGTATCGGGTAGATAAAACGAGCAATAACTCAACGAATTAAAGGACATATCAGCGCAAGTAAAAAGAACGATCTTAAGAAGTTTAAAGCACCGGAACATAAACCTGAGCTGATCTTCACGAAACGTCATTACTATTCTCATGTGGTAAAAGAGGCAATAGAGATCAAGAAACACCATAGGAATTTCAACAGAGAAGATGGATTGAAGTTAGCATATACACGGAATCCAGTGGTTAGTTTAACAAATAGTGCAAAGTTTAGTCCTTAAAGATATACTCGTAGTTACTACGAGTATATCTACATTACAGTATATCTACTATTAACTACTAGTACAGTAATGTGGTATGTCGTGATAGGGAACCCAAAAAAAACGAACTAGACAAGATCGATTAATCTACCATTAGCACCTGTCAATCGTTTCCCTCGCCATCACAGTTTCACTGTAACCACGAGCTATGCATGTGGTTCGAAATATCGACAATTAAAGAGTATATCGTTAATAGTGAGTACCCGGTACACATTTAAAATCATAAGCTACAGTAACTAGTAATATGACACTGGCATATTAAGAATACAGATTATATTTTTTCTAGGAAAATTAGCATTCCGGTATCGTACACTTATACCTGCTATAATGACGTTACATAAAAAATATTAATATCAGTGAGTCAGACCATAGGCTTTATGTCTATTCGTTGTGTTTGGAAGGTCAAAATTCTTGAAAATCTGACACGAATATTAATTACTTTTTTAACATACATAGGTAGTAAACATTGTTTTTTGCCTTAATTTCTTTTGTTGTCTCTTCTTCATAACGTTACACCGACACGATACACACGAGTCTGTGGTAGTTTATTGACGTTCAAAAAGAAAGTTTTGTAAAGAAACTACTTTGAATAAATGTATTTTGATTGGATTTGTCCATCAGAATTTAAGTTATTACACCTAGGTAATAGATGTTTGTTTTATCTTAGAAGAGCAGCAAATGAATACCCAGGCTATCTGATGTTAAGAGGCGCTGTTATATGTGGATATCTACATGCAACCTTAAACAGAATTGAATTCGTAGCTGAGGTCATAAGTGGTCTTAAGTATTGCTACTTCTGGATACTTCTAGCACCTAGGAAATATAATTGTCACCGTACACGTTTCTGAAAGAAAGACAAAATATTCGATTTAAGATTGGATTTCAATTTTGTTTGGGATTGAATGTGGTTGTCGTTTGTTAGATGTCAGTTAGCTTGGGTCACAAGTTGTTGTTCCTAGCGAAACCAATTAGGTATTCGGTATTATATTAGGTATTATATTAGGTAGGATTCAAGAGACCCTGGGCTGAGTCCGCAGCCATGACGCGAAGATAGCATTGGTCTATCATTATCATCGGGGACGTCCCAGCCTCTTTGGGCGGAGGAATACGGTCTTCGAAGTAAACGTCTTTGCTCGGGCCTGTACTGTGCGGGGTTTCATCCCGGCTAAACTATAACAGTCCTCACTTACTGTTGAGTGTGCACTCGGGATAATCCCTCCGGCATGCTAAGCTCCCTCCTATCCGTTGGAAACCGCGCCTGCGCATTTCACTGGATATCTCAAATCTTGCATGCACAGTGACCGAAGGTCTGTTAGTGACTCTTCTAATATAAAATCGTTGCTACTTTTCTAACATAAAACTTCCTTCAGGTTTTTAGTGTGCAAATATTCCGCATCTTACTATGATTTGACCTCCAAAAAAGTCTGCACATTTGTTTGTTACTTGCTAAACAACGTAAAAAAATGTTGTCTGCTTTATCTTTACACTATAAAAAGCTATTACATACAGACCAGGTGGGTTGCATGGCCATCATCTACTTGACAACTCACAAAAACAATTTAAACTTCACACGACAAATCCAAATATCGATCAAGCGTCCATTAATCAAAATGTAAAACAAACAAGCTACCAAATACTGTAATGTCATTGCGAAATGAATTGGATCGGCGCGTCAGATCATATCTGGCTTATCGATCGTGCGCCCGCAAGGCTGTACCGTGACCTTAGTTCTGATTGTGGCGCCATTGAGAACTTTGATTAGGTCTAAGCTTAATGTTGGTTCGGTAATAGAACCGCAGATTAGGATTAAGATAATAGCTACATACTTGGCGTGGTGGGATTTGATGCTTACATTAAGCACGCATTTAGAGATTAAAGAAATGAACATGACACATATTGTAAGAGATAAGTCTGCTTAACCATAGATTTAAATCGTTAGATACGTCTTGTGACCACATAGTTTTTTAGCATTGACACAGTTATTGCACTTTGTGCACACAATCTGATGTAATTTACCATTTTTTTTCTCTTATTGAAAATTTAATATTGACACATTTCCCGCTAATGCAGGTGCTATTTTTTATTTATCAAGATTATATTTTCCAAAGAGATATTACGGTCCAAGCATTCCTACCGTGAAACATTTTTTACGTTTCTCTGGAAAAATTGGGTTACTTGTTGTAATGTGCGGCGTCTTTCTAAGTCATCAGGAATCGCAACGCATCTGTGATCGACTTTAGTTCGAACGTAATGTAGGTAGTTATGCTATATGGTATTAGTTGTTAATGGTCGGCAGTGTCCACTCACCTGCCTATTTGTTACTGCAATTTCATATAAAATTAATGTGCTTATGTACCTATTACTTGGTAATCAAAATCGATGCCTATCTTGTGGATTAAACTCTTTAGATGTCATTGAAGTTCGTACTATCTGAAGTCGATACCATCTGAAGTCCATGTTATCTAAGGTCGATACTATCAAAAGTTACACATATAAATTCAAATATATTTCAAAATTTTGTAACAATTTCTCGTGTATAACAACGTCCAGTCCAGTCCTACTGTAGGGCAGGCCTGCAAGCCCACGTCTACTGTGACAAATGGAGGCGCTGCCGACTGTTATCTGATAGCGGCTAAGCGTGACTCGCCCACTATGCTAGGGCTGTACTGGCATTTAAATATGAATACTAGAGTTTGTAAAGTAAATAGTAGGCAATTGGTGGTACAACCTCAGCTAAGCCAAGCTATTTTTATTTTTATGTCTGCTTTTTTATTTATTGAAGATAAACAAATAAGCGTGCAACTCACGTAATGTTCACTCGCAGCACCCTATGAAAATTTGAGTTCAACCTAGACCTACCTATCAGTAGTTGAACGTAGACGTGTTGCTATGCTATGCTATTCCTAAAAGAAGTCGCTCCGCTTCGATTTGCAGCTGTCAATCGCATCCCTCTAATTGTCGGGGTGGAAGGCGTGCTAGGTGTTCAGTATGCCACCATCGAAGTTGGGGTTTGCCCCCGAGGCGGGCCTAGCCTGTGAGGATCGGCGGCCACTAGCAGAGTCGCGGATGTATGCGCGAGCGTTCCCGTGACTCCGCTGCGCGGTGGCAGGGTCATCACCCACCAGGTTCTTAGTCATTTGGAGTCCGACATAACTTTCCGTCGGCCCCGTGACGGAAGGCCCCGCAGTTTTGCTTGCACGAAAGTCGATATTTCGAATTTACATATGATATTTCTATATTTTATTCCGTTTGGGTGAAACTTATAAAATGTCTTTTTTAATGCTACGCTATATAAAAATGCTATCTACAAATTTTTTGGGTCCTGGGTTTAGCGGTTCCGGGTGCTTTGATCGGCTCACTGGTCATCTAAACTCATTTCTTAATGCTCACTTACACTATATAAAGTATGTATTTGCAACATTTCAGGTTTCTAAGATTAGATGTTCCAGCTGTGCGTTGATCTGAGGGTCATCTTCTTATATCATTCATATCATTATATAAATTTATAAAAATAAAGAAGTATTCAATAAAAATCTAGGGTATTATATCTAAAATAAGGTTAACTGCCTGTCGCACTGGCAGGCTATAAAAAAACAATGTTCGTTTCGAATAAAGAATGATTCATCGTTGAAATGAAAAACTGCGTTGTTTTATTATAAAGCATAATATACGAATACTTTTAATGCACATGTCTACTGCACACATTCGTTCATTACCATATGCATTTCGAGTTAGCCCACTCACTAATATATGGAGCTATGGTCGTTACAATTTCTGTAAGGTCATATAATATGTGAAGTATTCTGACAGTTCAAATTGAAAGGTGTTTACGCCAGCCCTGACGTACGAGTTGATTTAAATTCGTTCAATTCTTAGGTTAATAATCGCCTGAGGCGTAAATAATGTATTGAGTTCGATAAATCTATTGAGTTTTCTGGAGATTTTTGCTAGGTAAATGCTTGCTCGGTGACATTTGTATACATATTTGAATAAAACAAGCGCTTTATCGCCATGTTTTAAATAATCATGTACAAAATCGTTTGTTTGGATATAGTTTGGATAGTAATTTACAGGACCGAACGATTGTCAATACCTTATTATAAAAACCTATTTTAAACTTTCAAAGACTTAGATACAGCACTACAGTGGCAGCAATGACGTACACAGGAAAAGTGTTAAAACATGCCTTCTTTGAGAGAATATCAAAAGGCATTTATAGTCCTATCTTAAGTTGCGTTACTGCCCTTATCTTGAAAAATGGAATGCTTAAACTTATACACATTTTTAGTTTAGCTGACACCCTTTTTATGTCCTACCGGTAAAAACTAAAGGTTGTTTCCCTACAACTGGGGAACGTCTGGTTCATAGTCTTCCTCATTACTTCAGGACCATATCACGGTTAGGCTGACCTATAAAAAGATATCTTATTATGTCAAAAGAAGGGACACATTTAATCAATATTCTAATTAAATGTATTTTATTGAGCTTATAATTACATAAATAAGTTATTTTATATACACGTTTTGTCATGGTACAGAAACAGAAAACAGACAAAACATTTAATTTTCAAAATATTTCTATCGAATCTAGCTGTCCTTATACCCACCGTTATATTATAAATTGATCATTATTACCTAGACTATTACGTAGAATCTAGATCTAACAAGTATTTAAATATATCTAGATTTTAAATTTAATGTTACAACAAAGTTGAACAACAAGGTTAAGTATAGTTGTTTCTATGTACCTACTGTACGTAGATTCTTAACAATTAGTTATTTAAATTGCATTTATTTGAGACTAGGATAATCATCCGGCTTTGTCGACATAACGACTGCAGATCGCTAACCATGAGAGAGTCACCATTGATATATGCCATTGCCATGCCACCATTGATAGATGCAGGCCTTTTTGTCACTTCTGTTTTAGGGACACGCAGATTGTCGAAAGTTGTGAAAATATTTCTTAAAACTCGACTATATTAACTACTAGAGACCCTACCCAGCTTCGCTCGGGTAATAGAGTTTATATTTTCTTACATTATTTTTCTTTCATACATGCATCCAGACATTACCTAGTTACAAAAACTAACAAATAGGAACATTTATGTCGAACGACGACTGAATTAGTATAATTAGTTTAATTATTTAATTTCACGCCCAATTTAAAAATAAAACTTAACACCAAAACCTTCCTTAAGAATCATTTTATATGCTGTTGAGGAGTTTACGATGTTTTTGAGTTTATCATGAACAGACAGACAGACTGGTGACAGACATTGTGTTATATTTAGAGATAATTATTTTTGGCAGTGGCAAGATGATACCAGACCAGGCCAAGAAGACCAGGCGATTTGCTAACAATATAATTTTTAAGGTACAATAAACTATTCGGTGATAAAATTATCAAAAAGACAAACAGACAATGTTTCACTTTTACATAATAGTAGGAATTATAAAACTAACATATGATAATAGAAGCGTGGTTAATTAATATGTCACTATTATTTTTCCTTTTACTTTTAAAGTGTAGTGTAGCGTAGTGTACGTTGAAGTACAAGGTAGGTAAGTACTTATTATAATATTTTCCGCGATCCAGATAAAACTACTAAAGATTGAAACGCGTTGCTACCGACCCAGTGCCGTTGGCCCATCATAGTCCTTGGGAAACTTAAGTATTGGCTCTCTTATCTCTAAATTTTATAAAACAAAGTCCCCCGTATCGTCTGTATGTCTGTCTGTTCATGATAAGCTCAAAAAGTACTGGACGGATTTTCTCACAGATTTCAACAACAGGTAGATTGATTCCTGAGGATGGTTTTGGTGCATAATATAAGTTTCTTTTTGTAAATTGGGCGAGAAATTAAATAGTTAAATTCAATACAGTAGTTTAGTCATTGTTCGAAATAGATGTTTCTAATTGCGAGTTTTTGCAATTAGACAGTGACTGTATAGGATACATGTATGAAAGAAAAATAATGTAAGTAAATATAAACTCTATTACCTGAGCCAAGCTGGATCGGGTCGCTATTGGCTAATAAAACGATCTTTTTAAAATAATTTTAACATAAAATGAAATGGAAGAAAGTACAATCAAGGGAAGGCAAGACAAGGACGAATCGCAGATCATAAAACAAAACTTCTAGTCGGGAGATACCACCGCTTCCCTCATCATCGTAAAGCAGCTATTGCGCTTTGGATGGAAACGTATGGTTGCCGGTTACACTTACAAGCAAGGCAAGCACCTCAGTATTCAGGTTACAGATATGTCCATGGGTTGCAAGGAACATTTTATAACAGCCGACACAATAAAACCACCGCGTTTGTAAAACTACTTGGGTATCATGACTCATCGTGTTAGAATGTGTAATTTCCTGTGGAGTAACTTTACAAGAAGATACAGCTTCCTGTCTGCTTTGGACTTCCTTGCCTTTAAAGAAATGATCTTGTAGAGGAATTGTACTTGTAATTTTAGATTAATTCCACAGTCACTTTCTACAATGCAGGATGACAAGCTTTTCTAGTATTTCAGTTTTACCTTTCCATGTTATATCACCTTTATTGTACCATCTAAGGAACCTTATTTCATAGGCCGGACCGTGGAGGATCATTACAACACATGATGATAGGTGTTGTAATGGTCCTCCACGGTCCGTTTTAGCCTAAATGCACACATTATTGTCTACAAATGGAAAATATGTAGTAGGGAAGCGAATGCTAGATCCGTTAAATTAAAATTAAAATATTTATTTCATTATAAGGTATTTTCTTACACTTTCTTTTTCATCAATTTAATGAATGTCAAGGGTACAATGTAAAATTAGTACATCGGCTTTGAGCGCCTGTTGGCTAAGATTGACTGGAGAAAATGCCGACGGAAGAATTCTCTCGTCACTCCTTTTAAAGCAGTCCTTGATAAATAAACGTTATATAGATAAATAATATCGTTATATTTAGAAAGATGGTGAGCCCACGCGACAGCTAATCGTGTGTGTCAGAATCTCTCCACTGTCATGTTAATTATGTAATGTACCAAATTACCAAAGATGAAATCTTAAAACTAATTATAATAAAAACCTAACCTAAACAATGTAAAGGGAGTCCGTGCCCATGCGGCATGGTTCCGAGAACACTAGCTGCATTCCCCCGCTGAATAGCAATCGCAATTCTCTGCGCGAGATATGAACCAGTCCTCTTGTCACTGGCAGCGTCGATCAAACGTGATAATCACCAAACCATTTAAATAACGCCAGATGTATACAGTTACCGAGCACAAAATACTTTACACACATGTTTTATAACATTTACGTTAAAACTAGATCAGTCACGTAGGTGTACCGCCTACGTTTCATAAATGGCCGTTTATCGAGCCCGATCCTGACATATGACATACACCAATGAACTTATCACAAGAAACAAACATATTACTGACCAATGATTCATTTTATCTCGATATCGAAGTAAAATGCCCTTGGGGTATTCCATATTAGCGTAAGTTCACGCACCATTGAAATGTTGTACTACTAGATAGCTACTGTTATCCTTCGTCATAATGTAATTTAATCTAAGAAGCCTCTGATTTCACTTTACTTACTCATACAGCTTGTCAACTATATTAAATTAAATGATTAAGAAAAGGAAAACTCCGTTATCGTTCTTGTTTTGTTTTTTTTTTTATTTTTATTTTTGTCTCTTAATATATTTTTAGCCAATTTAAACTCTTTTCTTCAGGTTAATCAGATAATCAAATAATTTTTGAGCTTGCTTAATTAAACACTTTTTAATAAAATGGAAGTATAAAATAAAAGGAGTATCCAGACAACCTCATGTTAAATAGCTATTGTAGTCGATCTGCAACTAAATATAACGGAAATACCATCTGAAGTCTGTCTCTTTCTACGTAAGACAGGTCGCTTCTTATATCGACAATTGCAGTTAGCGAAGCATAAGAAACTCGAATTCGATAACATTTTAGGACTAAGATTAATGGCTCAGATGAGAGTGAAATGGGAATTACCCTTACTGAAAAACAAGAATTATCACAGCTTAAAAATTGAGATAAGTAGTGTTAGAACCATCTGGGGTCCACGATTTGCCAGGAACTATAGAACAGAAGACTATATGACTAGTAGAGATGTTGGGGTGATTAAAATTGCCTCCACGGTTCTGTTTAAGCTTCAGCATAATAATGTTATAAATGGGCACGTACAAATTAAAGAAGAATGTTAAAAAACGCACCACATAATCAGACGTAAATTCATTTTTTTTATATTCCATGTCAAAAGTCTAATAGAATCATATTAGTGTAGCAAGTGCTAGAAACCTCGTTAAAGCTCTACTGTCCACCACACTCAGGTATTTATGACGTAAAGAGCGTACGGCGCAAAAAACTCGTTGCCACTTGATTGTCACTGACTTTGACATGATTGTAACCCACTTTACGTCACCATTTGTTGCTTACTATTACTTCTTGGTCGTGCGTTATAACCTTTAACACTTGACTTTTAAATTAAGTACATTATAGGGTGTTTTATATAAGCTCTACATTTAAATCTCTTGTAGTACTAAGTGCCGTGGCATCATATTATTATACATTTTTTAAAACTGTTCGCTGTCAAATGTTAACTTCAACCATAAACAAGGAGTATTCGCGCCAAAAATAAAAAGTTATGAGCTTGTCGTTGGGGTCTTGCATTCAGCGATGTTTACGTACTTTATGAAAAGGAAAACAACTTGTAGATTATTCTTTCATTTTTATAATATGAAATTATACAAATAACACTTTCATAATTGTATTTTTATATATTTTGTTAATATAATACTTTGGAGAAATAGAGATCTATTATTTTTCGTTAATATTATAAATTTATGGCGCAATTTCGCATAAAAATAATACTTACGCTACGTTTTGTGTTTGCTTCATACAATTGTGGTTTACATATCTAACCTGTTAAAGTAACCTGTGTAATTCCATTTTTAATAATGTTATTAAAAACGGAATACAACAAGAACATTTTGTCCTTAAGAGAAAGTTGTTTACATCGGTTATTGGAGCTTTTCACCAATAGGAATGGACACTTCTATAAGATTACGAAACTAATTTTAAAGTAATAATAACAAGTTATAGAACAGAAAAGTATATCAATTTGACCAAAATTGATAATCTGTAACATGTTAAATACTCTTGAAGCTCACGTAAGAATAATGTTTTTCTTTTCCTCAACCTAATATATGAAACAAAATGAATTGTAGATTTTTTTGTTTATATAATGATGACAAGAAATAACAAAGAAATCTTAAAATTAAAATAGCATTATGAGCCACTGAGGATTATATCTAACGCTATCCTGAGTCAACATCGCGATTTGAAATGCATTGTCTGTTAAAAATGTATTGCTTGTTCATAAAAACGTAAAAACATTTCAATAGCGTTATGTGCTTTTTCGCCAAGGCGGCCGCCCACATCCTTGTTCGATACCGTGGGAATGCTACACTTGTTATTGTTACCGTGATATAATAACTTTACTATGCAATGTATCAAATGTTACCGTATAATCTGGTTATAAATACCGAGAACAATGTAATTATATTCAGATTGAATTATAAGTTTGGTATGTAAATCATGTACTTGCATGTGTTCATAATATGGGAAACAGTATATGATTTTTAACCAATATCATTTCGGAATTAATCAATTTTATTATATAACGAGTTTTTTTTTACGTCAGGAAAAGCCGGAACGGGTTCCTTCCAAAACGGGGCCGATGGAAGGGTATGTGGGGCTCCAACCCACTAAAAACCTGACGGGTTCCATCGCTCCACTGCGGGACGGAGCCGCGTGAACGCTTTCGCTCACTTCCGCGATTCCGCCACTGGCGTCCGACCCTGGCCGAACTCATCTATGGTGCATCTCCCATACACACCGATGGCGGCGTGCTGAATATGTAGCACGTCGTCCACCCCTGGACCGACGGCCCGCGTCGGTCCTCGCTCGCTAGTTCCTCTAAAGAGGTAGGCGGCGGTCTTACGCACGCCGCCTGGCTTATTTAACGGGTACTCATGATTAACGCTTTTAATTACCGATATTTCGAACCGAATTTGACCCCGCCGTGACCACGAGCCATGCAACTGGTAAGAAATATCGACAATTAAAAGCGTTAATCGTGATTACCCGTTATGTAATAAAATGGGAATCAGTAGTCTTGTGATAAAATGCCGATTGCTCGCGAGGGTTGGACGTCAGTTCGAGGAGGATCGGTATGAAATTCTGACAGATCCTGTGATTTTTCGCAGTTATATGCGTATTGGTAATTAATCATCGCTTATATTATCGAAAGTTCTTATTTTGAATATTGCATGACATTACTTTTTTTAAGTTGGAAAAGTAGCAAACGAGCATGCTGGCAAACTGATGTGAAATTATCTTTGCAGCCCATGTACATCTATGTCCAACCCCAAACAAGATTAAACTCCTGCATGCCGTCGGGTTTGTTGCTGTTCTTAAGAATTGAGATGGTCATCTTACTTGTAAGTGTAAGCGGTAAAAAAAAGCGAAAAATATTTGTGTTCTTGAACAATTACGGTGTTATGAGGGCTGTGGAACTTCCCCGGTCAAACTCATGTTCTACGAGCTTGCTATTCCTTTTAATGTAGAAGAGAATACAAACGTTATGTGATGCAAAGCTTTCGGAAGCTTATACTATTTCATTGATTATTTACGTTCAATTATGTTAAAATTGGATGATACGATAACGGAACTAATTCTAGATCAGATTTAACAAAGCTACAATGTGAGTCGTCACAGAAAATTATTCATTAATGAATAATTCGATATCATTTGATCCTTCTTGAAGCTTTAAATCAAAAATAAATGCGGCAAGATTCCTTAAACCGTATCATGGAGGTCGCTAGCCAAGATCATATTATGTCGATATGAGACGCCCACACATGACACGGTACGTTATGATCAGCTACGTTCTAATTTTGCACCGTTTATTGGTCATTTGCATACATACATATACGTCTAAGTTCTGGGCGCGGTCCAGTTAAGTACTGTAATTGAAACATTTATTTTATTTAACTATATCCCTATATATATAACGTCGAGTTTGGACGGAATTTGTAAGAATGATCGTTGGTAGTAAAATTTTCATGTGTGATTTCTTATTTAGGAGAGTATGTTAATTCAGTCCCAATTATTCCTAACCTTGCCCCCCCCCTCCCCCTCAACAGTGGATGAGGGCTATGATTGAGCCGGGGTGTAAACCTAGTTCAGGTCCGGGCAAAAAGGGTTCACCTCGTAACAAGTATTGTGGAAAAGTAGGGTGTGCATAGTAAGATTATAATACATGCAATTGAATAAATATTAATGGCAAGTAACTTAAATATAAATGAGAATGTGTATATCATCTTTATAGCAATATATATATGGGTAAATAATATATATTTTGGGTCACTTAAAAACATAGTCTTTTTAAATTTAATGATAAAAAGACAAATGTTTATAAATCTTAAGTGACTTTAAGAATTGTAGCGATAAACGCTTTAGCCGACCTTGCAGTTTCAGGGCTGCGAATTGCTATTGCAATAAATTGAAACGGAGATTAAGTTTAATCCTTGTTACGGTGCAAGTTAAAAGAAATACGTACATTTAGATTTTTTGAATAAAATAGCTATGTTGATGTTAAGTAGTTGCAGTCCATAGACATCCACGTACAACCACAAACACAAATGAAATCCTGTCTGAGGTCGAACATAAATAGGAGGCTACTCCTGAGGGCTAAGATGGTCGCCTCGTTTTAGGGTGTAGCTGGCAACCGCATCAAAACACAAGTAATAATTTACGGTGGATTATGAGGGCGGCGCCGGCAGTGGTACCTCCCCGGTCGATCTGTAGTTCTCCTACCTTTAGAAAGTACCTATGTATCTTTGAGTATCATTGAAAAAAAATGCCAATGGTCGACAACGTAGTGAAGCCATACTATAACGCGAAAACATGTGAATTGTGGCAAGCTCCGTCCAAACCGGCTCGCGGAGGGCGCACCTGCCCGCGTTTTGCACAACACTCGTGCTCCATTTTGCAACCGTCTACTTTATCTATGAAAAATTATAACACTATTGCTAAAGTACGTACTCGATCAGCTTTGTCTATGTGAAATAATAAGATCGCTTTCGTAATTCGTATGATTCAAACATTTACACGGAACCAATTGAGATTTAAATGAAACTAATATAAGATTAGGAACTAAAATGTTATTTTATATGGTAAACATATAACTATAAGGTGGTAGAACGAACGTCCGAACGGAGGCACCACCGCCGCCCTCATAATCCGCTGTAAAACATAAACTGTGTTTCGGTAGGAAAGGTGAGGTTGCCAGATACATTTTGAAGCGAGGCGACCATCTTAGTCCTTAGTAGCAACGTATCTACGTTGGAGCTCAGAATTTCGGTCGTGTTTGTTGTTGTACGTGGATGTCTATTTGCTGCGACTATTTAACATTAGGTGGTTTGCATGCTTGTTAGCTGCTCTTCACACATAAAAAAGTAAAACATCTCCTCGTCCTGTTAATCTTTTGACACCAATTAGACGTATTTGTGGTTTAAAATTATCACGAAGACACTGTTTTAATTATTAAAACAATTGTTGTTTAGAACAAGCTTCAATCTATGTACCCGTTAGTATTACTTAATATTTGCATTGTGGTAGGTAATAGATAAATGAGGGAGACGAAGCAGAATTTATTTTTGTGATTAATATCTACCGCCTACTTTAAAATCGCTTTTCCCTCTCCCACCTTTAATGCTTACCCGTCATTGCTTCCCATCATTCCCTTCTCTCCTCCATATTTGCTCCTGGCAACATTACAAAACACGAACGCGGTACACTTGATCAGTTAATCGCATGTCAAAAACTCTTGTGAAACCCACACGGGTCCATATGCCGTACGAAAACATTGTCAAATTGTGACAAGTCCGGTTTTACATGCAAGTGTCTATTTGGCTGATTATGTAATAGTTATCTATAAACTTAATCTTAAAATGACGCAGCAAACTTACTCTACTTCTGTACGAACTAAGTATTCATAGTTCTATGAATCAATGTTGTGAGTTACGCTCCTAAAATAAATCTTAAATCTTTAGCGTCATGTATTACGCAAGTTGCTAATTGAAACAGCTGCAGATATTGTTTCAGAAACAGAAATGGCTACGAAATACGTACTAAATAGAGACACGGTATGGCGGACTTAAAAACAAAAAATACTTAAGTATAACGAGGTAAAATTGTTGATCATAAACGATAAACCTTAAAGGGTATCCTATCTTCACCTATCTATCCTATAGTGTAGATAACTTTAAAGTTGACGATAGACAATAGACGGTGTAATAGAAAAAAATCTTCACGGAATGTTCGATAAACATGAACCATAAAAATAATGTTTATCATATGTATTTTTGATGAAAAAAAAACATAAATTAATTGTTTGTAAATTGAATTAAAAATTACTCTTTAATAAAATATAGATCGAATGTACATATATATAACGATTAGAGAAATAAATAAGAAGTAGAGAGTGATGGCAGCAGAGTGTGAATGACGTCATAACAGAGCGTTACACCGTACGCTCTCTCCCCAAAGCACGTCAATATTATATTTCACAATAAAACTAAAATGGACCCTGATATTCTTTTTTTCAGAGATGCGTGAGGTCAATCGAGTATGAGGTCATCTGAGTATAAGGAACGGGCAATAACAGATGTCCCCTGCACGTATTGAACGGGGACACGTTTCCAGGGCTATTAATGGGTTAATGATCATAAAAACAATAAACTACACGACATATTGAGAGTCACTTGAGACGTCCTTGATTTTTAATTTCAAAGTAATTTCAAGAGCTTATTTTATTTTTTTACACCTTAAATTCGTTACTCCCGTGGCCTTCTCCCCTTCACTGATATTTTGGACATCCTGCTTGTGAGAGTGAGTCACGCACTTCATGCTATTTACTTGTATGGTTCAAATTATCGAGTATTAAGTGTAGATGTGATTCAGTCATGGTTTACTTTGTATGATTAATCTTTAGTTCCCATATAAACGACGGTTGGTCATTAGCATGAGATATGCATTCTGTTATTACGTTAACTAACATAACTATGACAGACTAGCCTGTGGTTCGCTCACGCAGAAGCCCATATTTATAAGCGAGTACTTATAATGAATCATACAGCACTATTTTTGCTGTATATGTATGTATACTTCAAGCAAAACTTTACAATTAATAAAAAATATACATATTTTCATCTTTTATTTTGTTCCCTTCAGGTTAAAATTTCCATAATTCCTTTCTTAGTACTAACTAACGCTATATTAAGAGACTATATATATCAGGATTAAGGCACAGTTAAGGTTGTGAGTTGATTACCGAGTCTATCAGTCAGCATCCTCTATAAACAGTTTGGCTTTTGCCCACATTTGCTTATGCAGAAGTAAAATATTATTTCAATCCTTATGGGTTAAAATAGTAATCGAAAGATATGTTGACTAGAGGGGTGAAATGTCCAATATTCCTTCTTTAATGGTTACTTACGCTGTATTAGGAACCTGTGTGCAAAATTTTAAGATTTTAGGTTCAGCAATCTCACCAGGATCTATCAAATATTTTCTTCTTTTGTATGGAGGTTTTTTATTAAACACAAATGCTTATCCAGCTTTCCTTTTCAAACCGCTGGGAAAGGAAAGCTGAAGATCGAGCTCAGTGGCGAGCCATTGGAGAGGCCTGTGTCTAGCAGTTGACTATTGTGTGTTGATGGTGATGTTATCCAGATTTTGTTGTTTTATCTGCCGAGTTTACCGTGCCGAACAATTTTGAAAAAAAAAACTTAATCATCCTGTTGATGAACTTTAAACTGGAAATATTTCACTTACGCGTAATTATGTCACAGTGCGGTATCCGCGAACCGCGAAGAATTTAATGTACAACCTTTAATTAATGACTTCTTTATAAGGAAACGTTTGTTACACATATGTTTAAAAACGCGTTCTCTTATACTCAGTGGTATGATATGTTCCAATGCCAAAAGTGTATAGAGTAGGCACTCTATAGCTGAAAAAAATGTACCTACACATTTGACATCTACCTATATCTATACCTAAGGTTAATATCTAATTATTAGGTCTATATTTATTCTAAAGGTGGGAGAACTATAGTTCGACCGAAGAGGTACTACCGCCGCCCGCATGATCCGCTGTAAAGCATTACTTGTGTTTCTGTTGGAGAAGTGCGGTTGCCGGCTACACTTTCAAGCGAGACGACCATCTTATCCTCAGGAGTAGCAACGTTCGAGCGTTCGTTCGTACGTTCGAGCTCAGATAAGATGCAGTCGTGTTTTTGGTTGTATGAAAATATCTATGGGCTGCGACTACTTAACATCATGTGGTTTGCATGCTCGTTTCCTACTCTTTTTACATAAAAAATGCTTCATCGTAAACCCATTATTGAGCCAATTCTGGGTACGGAACTTCTCTCACAATGGAAGGCCATGATCCACCACATTGGTTAATTACGAGTAAAATTCACACATCTTTGAAAACTTTATGCATAACTCTCAGACACGCATTTTTCTGTTTTTACGTTTAAAACTAGTGATAATTATTTTTTAAGAATTACATTACATCTTTAAATAAGAAGTATTTGCCACGGTACAAACCTAATCTCTAGTCTATTCTTCAGTCTGTCATTGGAAGTGCATTCATTAGTGATGTTACTAATGTACGCAGATCGATAGCCTCTGTAACTCTACCTACAATTATAGCCCACTAAGTAGAAGAATTACATAAAGGATACAAAATAAAAATCAAAATTAGATTTTATGTACTAAAATGGGCAAAAGGAGGTGGCTCAGCTTAACCTGACATGGGACCATGATGATCCCATGCAGCGCTGTTTTTCAGCCACACCCTTCTCCCTGGGATGAAATGCGGGAGTTGGCTGTT
>DWON01003382.1:0-18155 GCA_018251015.1 Phocides pigmalion okeechobee
GCGACCATCTTAGTCCTCAAGAGTAGGAACGCATCCGCGTCCGTCCTTAAATAGAACTTCTGTTCTATTTGAGATTGAACGTGGTTGACCATGGGCTGCAGTGACCACTTAATATCAGGTGGCCTGTATGACCGTTTCTTACTCTTTCATAATTAAAAAAAGTGCTAAATAATTCAATAACTGAATATACCTAAAAACGTAATTAATTTCGGTTATTCAACCTTAACTAATTGACGTCATTAACAAACATGCCACTTTAATTGGTCAGATAGATATATATAAATTTACTATTTTATTCATTGTCTAAGTGTTACTGTATTTCTATTGTTAATATCTATAATGATCGATAAATTCAGAAACGTCAGGCACAGTCAGAAGTTGAATGAGTGCACTTTAGGTAGTCGGTTCCGGTTGTTACCGATAGATGGCAGTCATCAGACATTCGAAGGCAATGAAAATAGTGAAAACTTTGCCGTTTGACGATGCATGATACAGTAGCAACCAGGGATACGAATGCAATCCTGGCCAGGGAGACATCCAAATAACGAATTTACATTCCTTTGTGTTTGTGATTCTTCTTTGCGTGTCTATGACATTCACAACAATAAATCTTAGTAAAGAGCCATGAGTGTGGTTAGCTTTCTTGTTACATAAACATTTCTTTTAATATTCAACCCAAAAGCCTGGCAACCCTACTTCTAAAACACAGTGCCACTGAAACAAGATGGAAGCAATCAGTAATTCTCAGCCGAAATGATTTGTGCTTATCCAATATTACGCGTTGACCCTTACATCTTCATTTATTATTTAACCTCCAAAGCAAAAATAAGGGTTTTATATGATTTTGTGATTTGTGTCGATGAGAAAATCGTTTTGATTGAGCCCAAAGCTCACTGCCTTTATTATAATTAGTTTTATTGTTTATAATAGCAGTGATAGCTTAGTGGTTTAGATGCCTGCTTCTCACATGGAAGGACTTAGGTTGCTTCATACCCGGAATTTGTCGAAGTTAGTTATGTTTAAAAAAATAATTATCACTTCAAAGAAGCTTTTTTCCTTAAGAAAAAAGATCTCCATAAAGTTCTCAACGTGTGAAGTCTATCAACCGCACTTGACCATCGTAGTAGACTACTATCGAACCCTTGACATTATAAGTAGACACCCGTACCCAACAGTAAATCGGAGTTAATTGATAAAAACAATTAGATCATTGAATCTGTATAAAATATCACCTCCAACTTAATACTGATTCCAATCGTGACTTAACTCGGCGTAAATTTGGGACTAAATAGTAACATACGTTGAGCAAACGTAGTGAGAAACCAGGACAGTAGCTTATGGGCAGAAAAGGCGTAGTAACGACCCTCGCCGTGACTCGAACCCTATAAAGTGTTCAACCACTCCTCGCACCTTTATTGAGGCACCCACAAAACAGTTCTCGGAAAACTTGGGTAATACGCTACACACAACACACATGGAAGTAATATTTTCTACTACAAGAAAACTTGTTACTATGTGCAAAGATTATAGTACAATTATAGTATAGTATAGTCTTATATTCAGCCTTTTTATTTATTTATGTATTTCTAATATTGCATCAATAAAGTAATCACATGCAATAATAATAACAGTGACATTTTTTAAAATAAAATATAACCGACTTCATATACACTATAAAGTAGGAAATTCTAATACAATGTTCATTAAACAAATATGTAGTTTTGAAGTCGGCGCTTCTTTCAGTCTATCCGTCTTTCCATCTTTCCTTCTTACTGTTTTTCGTCTGTTCGTCGATTCATTTTACTCCGAAACTGTTTACGTTGTATACAGGAAAATTTGACGGTGAACGTGAAGAGACGACTTAAGGTACCATTAGACATTAATCTTGTGAAATCACAAAACAATGAAATCAATATTAGATATGCAACATACAGATAACTGAGGGACGAAAAATATCCAAGTACATATACTCGTAATTGGACAGGTTATTTTAAAATATTTACGAAACTAAATATAACAAATGTAATTAATTGCTAAATGAGATTATTAAAACTAGTGGTCGTCTAGTAGCCGAAATTCGAGTATAATTTATTATTTTTTTAACTTTGAATATTACAATAAACACTCATTTGTGAAAAAAAGATCATTTGAGAATATACGAACATTCGAAAGTAGAAACTCATTCAGTCGATCTGACATTTAAAAATTCCCTTGTGATAATATTTACTCTATGCAACTGTTTGAACCAGTTTGGACACATAGGTTTTATTATGATTTTTACAGTGTCAGTATAATTTTTTTTTCAAATAAACGTGTATTTTAACCTTAAGCACTATTTTTCCATTTAAACCCTAATTATGTCAAATCCCATACTCATTTAATATATGCTTAAAAAGTTGTACAAACATTTTTATTCACGTGTCTAGATAACTTTTTCATTCTATAAAACCTAACCTCAACTCTAGACTTCATACACCTTTGAGAACTTTATAACGAATTCTCGGCAATTTAGGGAATTCTTCACAATATTTATCTTGACCTTTATAAACTCTGATATATTCAAATCAGCACAAACTTCAACAAAACAAAAAGAGAAGTGCTTACAATTCAACACACTACACTTATCTGTGGGTGGTCGAATCTTTTTAACGGTGATATAGTCAAATGTACAAGAGCTTGTGAGTACCTAAATCTATCTGACCTTTACGGACTTACATCACAAATGCAAAGATAATTTATTTGTAACCTGATTTCTTCAATTTGGGCCCACATTTTCTGTAGCCTAAACGTTACTAGGTAGAAAATCAATACGCGTAATTTAGGGGACAAGGCTCTTTAATGATACTGTATTAAATTGCGATTATTTTCGATTCACCTCATTTTATTTGTTGCCAACTGAAATGGAAAATATTTGTCGCTCTGTACGACGGCTTGGTACGTCTATTCTATCAAAAACTGACTGCGGCAACTAAACTGGAGCTGTATTCTCTAGACTGAAGACGCGGCGACAATTCACTGAAATATTGTATTTTTAGCATTAGTGTATCATGTACAAATACACAAATGTAATGGCCGCCCCCAGTCTTGTAGCGCCGACGCAAGTACAGCACTTTATAGCATCATCATCAGATTTATACGTACAACACAGGTGTGTACAGGCCGCAAGAACATTGCGCCAATACACAGTAGTGTTTTTCGCCGCAAGGAGTGTTAAATAAAAATTTGAGGCGTGTAATTACTTATTTTATATACATATCGCTACTTCAAAACAAAGGGGCCACAACGCGAATACACCTAATTTTACAGGAGAGCCATTTAAAGTTTTCAAAATCACTTCTTGTATAATTGTTCTGTAATTTTAAAACTGATAAATTGGTGTTATACACTGTTAAAAAGATATTTTTATTCTGCTTTTAATGGTTGATTCGGATATGTGACCGACAAAATTTGAATTTTTACAATAAAATGGATTTTGATATTTTTGATTTCTGGCCCTTTTGTTTTAAAGTAGCGATATATTAGAAGATACAACGTAAACTAAAATAATTAAACGCTGAACCTAGAATCTAGTTTTTTTTCAGATACGTTCTATATATTTATAAAATAAGTAAACACTATTTAAATAACTTTGAAAATTCCAACCATGAAGGGGTAAAATTGAAGATGAAAATTTATATATTTTTATAGATTTACTCCTTAGAGATGCTTTATTTCTTGAAATGATATGTCGACCTCTATACCTATAAAAGTATTCTCCACTTATAATTATATTCAACTCTGAATTTTGCAAACTTCAACTTGGAAAGTAATTACTTAAAAGGGACAACATAATTATGTAAATCGTTCAATTTCATATACCCACTCAGTTTATGAGTACTAGGATCTCATGGCTTTAAAGAGACTTAGAAGCCTTTCAACATTTTCTTCTGTAGATACTATATATTCGCTACATATTATTTTTAATTACAATAATGAAAACCTTGAAACTAATTATAATAATAATAAAAGCCTAACCTTAACAATCTAAAGGGAGGCTTTGCCCATGTAGAATGGTACCAAGAACGTTATCCTTCCCGCTGAAAAGCGATCGCAAT
The DNA here is from genome assembly GCA_018251015.1 of Phocides pigmalion okeechobee. Taxonomy (NCBI): domain Eukaryota; kingdom Metazoa; phylum Arthropoda; class Insecta; order Lepidoptera; family Hesperiidae; genus Phocides; species Phocides pigmalion. Next base: position 4,095 of record DWON01003382.1, read on the forward strand.
TCTCTACCCGAAATATGAACAGCCTTCTTATCATCTGTGGCGTCGATCAAAGGTTCTTATGTTGAACCGAAGTGCTTATTTAACTATTTCCAAATTTAATCCAAACCAAAGTAAAATACAATCCTTTTTTCAAAAAAGAACGAGTGTGCACTTTCGAATCTGTTGTCATTTTAAAAAGTTTAATCATTGAGAATGGATATAAAAACCATAACATCGAAACTTAATACGGGAGCGAAGAAACCTTTTAAAACTTAATTTTGAGACAACCCTGCATCAGAACTGTCTTGTTTTATATAAACTGCATTAGTGATTAAAAAAACGGATAACTGTCTATTCCTTGTCTTAATAAAGGTGGATAATACATAATTATCAGAATTTAGTAAAACATCTTTACGTGATATAAAAAAATCGCTTCCTGCCTGTACGCTAAGATCTTTCAAACTACGCAACGGAACGAAGTTAAGAATGTTAAATCCATACATAAATTTATGAATAAATTAAAGGTATGTATCAGTACCCAACGACGTCGACTTGGATGTGTATGTTTAATGTGTAAATTTTCTCATTTAATGAGCAACGTAATGTTCTTTTGAAAAATAAAAATTTTTTACCTTAATTATATATAATCTCTTTAATATAAATTAAATATATTCAGAAGAAAAATATTGTCATCTAATTCCTCACAAAACAAATAAACCATTGTCTGAAATAGAAAACAATTAAAAGAATTGGCATTGTAAGATACCTTTGTTAGCATTAACAGCATTCTTTTCATAATTCATTCATGCTGTTGTCGGTATATTTATACTTAGAGTTCTCGCCGCGATTTATTTACACCGTAAACAATTGACAAAGCTAAGCAACCTCGGGCGCAGTCGGAAATTGGATGGGTCACCGTTAGCGGTTAACTTGGTGAGCGCTTTCTTGTCACGAAAAGCACCTTAGTCTATAGTTACGGGACGGAAATACCACTTGAACGAATTTATAAAACTTTTTTTATAATCTTAAATTTGAGACTATATCTAGGTTTAGTTAAATATAAAATATTATATATTTTCTCTTCTTTTATTCTATGTCTTTCCGTTTAAATTAACGATATTGCAGCCACTGATATAACTAATTTATTCTTTCTCCGACCACATAACACGACAAATTTAAGAAAAATACCGCCCAAGTGCAAGTCGACCTGCGTACCTATGGTTCCGTAAAATATTCCGTATAATAAAAGATTGGATATTGTTAGAATTAGAATTTGTATATTTGTTAATTTTAATAGTATAGGGCATACAAACAAAGAAAAACGGTCTTCGATATTGTTTCGTATTTTTTATTTTTAGCGTTGTACATTTTTCTGCGCAATAAATATGATTTAAGTTTTAATTTTTTAGTCTTGTTATATAGTTTTTAAATATTTCAACCAGAATGAATCCGGTGGACCAAAAATTCTTTCACAGCTCCATGGGACTGAAACAATAAATTGACAGACAGACGAAAAATTAGGTGAAAGCGTTTCTTCTATTATTTTGAAAAAAGTTGACAGACAGAGGTCAATGAAATGATACTATAACATTCCTTCTGTTCTTATACGGAACTTTAAAACATTCCTCTACGTGTTCCTAAACAAAGAGTTGACAGACCGAGAGACAAAGAAGTGATTCTCTAGCGTTTATTCTATTCTTATGAGGAACCTTAAAAAAATAGAGGACCGAGATGAGACACATTACATAAATATATTACTTCACGTCGCAGCTTCGGTTTCATGTTTATAGATAGGTGAGTTAGCATTTTGATGTCCATGACCTAAATAAATAAACCTAAATGAGTAAGTAAAGACCTAAGTAAATACCTAATCCGATTTTGCAAATAGTTTATTTATTTTGGCTTAAGGAGCCATATTTCTTGTTTGCCATTTAAGATCCTAAGATCTTGAAGTAGTAGTTGGTAATATATCGCTTGCTTAATGGAATGTCGAATCAACTCAAAAAAGACGGTGTTAGGAAATCGCAAAAGATCTTGCTATGAGAACTTATTACTGGTTAATGTATAAAATTAATACTGATATATCGCTGCGGCGGCAGTAATGCGTAATTTCAATTTCATTCGAACGGTAGACAGTAGATGGCGCTAACAGAAGCCTGTATCTATATGTAACTTAAAAGGCTGCAGATTGCGACTACTTAATATCAAGTGATTTGCATTCTCGTTTGGTAGTCTACTTGCGTGGTAAACGCATAAATAATATAAATTTATAAATGAACTGATACTATAATGAGAAGGGAGTATGGAAATATGAACTTTTCCTACCCTTCCGAGGGACGCTCTTGTACAGGTTGTACTGGTACAGTTTAAAGTAGTTTTACGGCGAATAATGAAAAATCTGTTTATATCCTATTGGACTTGGTTCCTACAACAACCGGAGAAGACATTGCATTCTCCATAATTTTATGGGAGGATTGTTAAGAATACGCAAGTGGCCAAACAACTTGTCAAATAATTTTAAACCGCCTACATATTTTCAGACAATATTTAGAAATCTAACAATAGGTAACAGCTAGGGCAGATTTCATGCGCTTTCGTACTTTGGAAGTAAGAATAGTTATTCGCACGAAAGCGCTCATAAAATTTCGTTTAAATCTACCAATGGTCACACATCATACTCACGATCGGCTCCAGCGTTGTTTTACATACTCCATCATCTACCACCACAACCCTTATTCGCGTTTTACAAACAGAAAAATCCTATATAGCTCTAAAGCGTTAGTAACACTTTCTATAATTCATTTTACCATAAAATAACTGTTTTCCTGTACACATTAATCTCAATCACACCTATTCAAGCAGAATATTGACTAAGTTTATCGCTATAATTGGATATTTGGTACACAATAAATAATATATCTGTCGCAGCTCGATCGTGGAACTGATCTTAACATGAAGTGACTACTACTAGTACTGATAATGAAAACCTGGTATTTCACAATAGAACCAGAGATTTTACTACATAACGGAGAGTTCAGTAATGACTAAATCGTAAATAATGAGTAAAATGTATAAATTCTGCGATGATATCTCTTTAAAATCATATAGTACGAACTTAAAATACCACATACTTAAGAAAGTACCCAACATACCATATATTTATAGCACCAAGTAGGTAGTATCGTTGATGTAGTATATAGTAAACGTTACTTATAATTCGTAAATGCTTACAAAGTTCTTATCTCTGTCTTCTTTGAAAACGTTTTATATTCTTAAATGATTTCACGAATATCTGCTTTCTTTCTTTATAAATATTTATTTCTTCTCATAAAATATCATACTTACATCAGAGGTTAACGCGACTGAACCTTTTGAACCGAGGGTTGGCGTCGATTTAGATGAACATAAATACAAATAAAATTTGATGGACATATACTAAAGTTGGCATAATATATACCAATTCATATTCTATAATTTCGATAACATAAACAAAGCGATATCAGCGCATCTAGCGGTTGATTTTATAACTATTTTACGATATCCCATAACCAGAAATTGCCGTACATGTAGATATCCATATCGTAAAATAATTTCTTTTCATCGATCTTACTGTGCACATCATAATGGCGGGAACAGAAGGCGTAATCTATACACACACGCACACAGACATATATATATATATATATATATACACATATAGACATATATAATATGTGTGTATGTGCGCGCGCGTGCGTGTGTGCATATGTACACCTTTGAATAATGAATAATAAGGTATAATGAAGCATTAAAATGAACGATATGTTTTCATTTTTTTATTTCTTACGGTTCCAATTAATTATTCATAGGTAAGACGAAACAAAATCCGTCGGGTCAGCTAGTATAGAATAAAATCTAACAGCTTCATGAAGTAACCGGTCGTTTCTTAGTGTGAGCAATGCTGCAGTCGAGCTGCGACATATTTATAATGTAGACGGAAATCTATTTGAATATTATTAGTTACAATCTGGGCTCGTGACTTTCTTTCGCGTGGATTTAAGAAAACAGAACATTTTTAAAAGACCTAAATATCAGTACGGCTGTAATATAACTACGGCTGACGCAGCGTGACGCAAGTTTTTTTACGGCGGATTGTGAGAACGTCCGTAGTATCTCCCCGGTCGAACAACTGTCCTCTTACTTATCAAACTCTCCTACTCTAAAATAAGCAATTACAATATTGACTCAACCAAATTAAGTTGTAAGATTCCATTACGTTGTTAAATTACACAAAAATGTATGTACAAGTAACGAATAAGAATGTATATTAGTTATTAAATCAAGGTTTTTCATAATGAATACCTGAGTTTTTCCGCCGGCCTCTTTCTCCTGATCAACCCACCCAACATGGCGCTCACAGCCGATGTACCGACTTTACATTGGACCCTTGACATTCAATAAGTGTATGTTTACCTTATAATTAAATAAAATATTTGAATTTTAATTATATATGTGTTTTTTATCTAGACCTCCCCACTCCTTATATACTTACACACATAAATGTATATAAACTTAAGTCCAATACAATCGCATAGATGTAGCTAAATAAACCAAATGAAGGCGCCTACGTACTCCTTAGTAAACTCCTTAAGAATTTTCCTGCAAGCTCTCGTGTTTCAACCGTAATTAACGGGGGAAGACATTCTTGACATCATTACGTGCGCGGAGTGCCTAACACTAGAGTGTCCGTTTACGATAATCATACGAACGAATTAATTATCACTTGATTAGACGTCGAAATAAAAATCGTAAGTTACGTGACGCTAACTCCGAAACTTTTTGGAAAATAAAGGTATTTGAGATAATAAATGCAGCCCACCTGAAAATACTCACTGTATCCTAAACTTAACGTTAATTATAGTTCAACAGGCTACCACCGCCGCCATAATCCGCCGTGGAGCTGCTCTTATGTTTAGGTTAAATATGGAGCACGCAACCCATCTGCTGTTAAATAGTCGCAGCCCATAGACATTCCACGTACAACCACAAATATGACGGAAATCCTATTTGAGCTCTCACGTAGATACGTTGCTATTCTTGAGGACTGAGATGTCCACCTCGCTTCAACGTGTAGCCGGCAACGGCACCTCTCCAACCGTAACAAGTAATGCTCTACGGCGGATTATGAGGGCGTTACCGGCTTTGTGATTTCTCTTCGTATCTTTTTAGTAGAACCCCATGTCAAATACGCTGGAAATCCCTCTGGAAGAAGCTCGGTCCACATCTTGCACGTGAGCATTTGATAAATGCTTCCAATTCATAAAGACGGTTGTAAGAATTGTACTTTCTGTCATAAATAAATCCAGCACAGAACGAAACACTTAAGTGTTGAACGTTTCTCGTTCTTAAGTTTCACTTTAATAAAGAAAATGGAGGCTTTCTGAATTATTTTACTTAGTTGTGTTGAAATAAGTTTCTCTTGTTGCCTCTTCTCTAAAACGATACTCCTTACCAGTCGGTTCATTGATGTTCGAAAAGAATCCTGTAAAAAATCTACTTTGAATAAAATATTTTAATTTTCAGTTTAAGCGTACAGTTTTCAATATTATGTTTCAATGGGCTTCACTTAACATTTAGTGGTTTTTTCATTGAAATCGAAAATAAATAATATAGAAGTTATGTAAATTTAATGCAATCATCACCGACGAAGTCGTGGACACAGCTAGTATAATACACGTACATATATCATGAACTTAAGCTGGATGGAGTAACATAATTATATTTCATAACTTAATCTAAAGGCAGGGGAATCCATAACTACGTCGTTTGTTAGTTTATTTCTTTTTTATCTGTAATGCGTAAACTACTGATTTACTCTACCTCAAATTTAGTATATAAAGTGCGTGTACCTCTAGAATCATTATAGACTATGCATTGTCGTAGTATCTGATCATGAAACTGAGCTTAAGTAATGATAAATCGTTCTTGACAGTAAATAAATAGTTAATACAATTATCACTTACTCAACATTTTCATAAAGCTAGCATTCACATTTATACAAAACATTGCCATAGTATTGAGTCGTGCTGATTCAAGTTAAGAATGAGTAAAAGAAATATCAAAGTATTAGTGCAAGTGAAGATGGATTACATCCCATAGACGCTCATCTAATGAAAATGAATGACTCAAACAGACTTACGACGTAACTTATAAAATATGCTCAAAGTATTATTATAATAGGAATTTTCTTCACTTCTATCCTCAGGACTCCTCGTTAAAAGACGCTCGAAATTCTGCACTTGGATGCTGTTGGATTACACCTCTGATGAGTAGTGAATAGTTCTATTATATATATATTGTGTGTGTGAAATTAAATTAAAGTAAAAATGAGTGATAAGGTGATAATACGCAGTATCGTCCGATGCTGAAAGCGTTGACGGGAACAAACTGTGCGTACGACATATTGATATATCCGTAAACCTATTGGTTATCAAGGTGCGGTCAAAGACCGTACAGACGCGGTGCTCCAATCTTTTACAGAAATAAATAAACAAAAATAAAAAATCTTGAACATTTTCATTAATAATTTCAATTAGAAACACTTCAAAGGAATTTAACAACACATGAAAACATTTTATGTTTCACTGCCCTTAGAGATTGTAATTCTTGTTAAATGTTAATATATTTTTCGTAGATATATTTTTATATTGAAAAAGTAATCTTAATTTAACTCTGCAGCTCATAGATATCTACGTCCAACATCAGACGGAATTAATGTCCTGTCTAACGTCATATACAGATGCGTTGCTACTCCTGAGGACTAAGATGCTCGCCTCACTTGTAAGTGTAGCCGACAACCAAACATAAGAACTGTTTTAGGGCTTGCTTTAAGGTGGATTATAAGGGTACGAGAGGTACGATCACAAATATGACTGAAATCCTATCTAAGCTCGAACATAGACGCGTTGCTACTCCTGAGGACTAAGATGGTAAGATGGTCGCCTTCAAAGTGTAGCGGGCAACCGCACCTCTCCAACCGAACCACAAGTAATGTTTTACGGCGGATTATGAAAGCGGTGGTAGTACCTCGAGTACCTAGTACGGTCGAGCTATAGTTCTCCCACCTTTGAAATAGATACTGTAAAGAATAGATACTTTAATGTGACTTTTAACGTGTGGTTAGAAATCCTTAGGGGCGTCGAAATGCCTAAGGGTCGTGATAAGGTAAAGAGCAAGGTACTACGCTGTAATGACATTTCAAGGGCTAAAGTGACGAATCCGCAATTTAAAGCTACAAAGCCCTTTGTTTCAATGTGTTACGGCGTAAAATTTAAACGTTATTTTAGTGTCTCAAATAGAAAATTAAGATTTTATAACTTTTGTCTCCTAGCGTGAATTCCATAATATGTTTAAGGCTCTGGATGTTAACAGATTTCTTTTGCACGTTTCAGACAAAAGTATTCAAAAACAGCTCAAGTAACACCAACATACATACTACAAGTTTTGTTCAAACAATTAATACCACATTTGATCCACGCTGCCGTTAACAAGAGGGCTGGTTCATACCTTGCGTAGAGTATCCTCCTGTATATTGTATAGATTACAATATTTTATTACAACTACTTTTAAGACGTTTATTATGTACCGATAGGAATAAAGTGACCTCTATTTTACGAATACGGTTACTGTGAGAGGTTTACCATTTTCAACGATCAAAAAGAGTTAATGTACATATGTTTTTTTTATTTTGTTTATTAATATCGTGTTGCTTTTATTAGGCAACACCCTTGATTTCTTTTATCTTAATCTATTTCTGTTATCTTTTTACGAGTATGTTTAATTACTGTTGTACTATAGATGTGGTTGATTAGTTATTTATGGTTGGTATGGTAACTTTATAATCTTAAAAATTTAGAGAAACGTTGCAGGAACAAACCCTGGACCTTAGCGTGAGAGGCCGGAATCCTACCACTAAAACTAAAAAATTAGGAGGTTCATGCCAGGAACAAACCTCGGACGACAGCGCGAAAGGCCGGAATTTTACCATTATATTCAATACAACTTCAGACAATACAATGTTCAGACATCGACATCTATGGAAGTTCTTGTACATCGGATAGAGAAGTGTATTGGAAATAAATTCTCGATCCGTCGCCTCGACCCTCGACACACTTCCCGTGACGGATCGCTCTTCACCCTCGTAATTCCACACATCACACAGCTCCAATTAAAAAGAACATTTATTTTTATTTCCAACTAGCTGTGGCCCGACTTTACCCACGTCAAATTTAAGAGTCTCCAAAAAGTCTATCTAATTAATAATCTCGTCTCTAAATATTATAAAACAGAGTCTCTCGTCGCGTCTGTCCGCCTGTCTGTTCGTGATAAATTTAAAAAGTACTGGACGATTTTTCTGAGTTTTTAACGACATGTCGAGTGATACCTGCGGAAGGTTTCATGCATAATAAGTTAATTTTTTTTTGAAATTGGACGAGAGATTAAATAGTTAAATTCAATATAGTAATTCAGTCGTCGTTTGAAAGAAACATTTCTAATTGTTAGTTTTTGCAACTAGGTACAAACTGGATGCACGTATGAAATATTTTTCCTTGATGTAAGTAAATATAAACTCTATTACGCAAACAAATCTGGGCTGGATCGCTAATGTTAACTAAAGAACAACCAACATTTTAAAAAATAATAAACCCTGTTCTTTATCCTTAGGAACGCATTTATCATTCAAATGTGTTAGTATTTGTAAATATTAATTAGTAGTATTGTCAACTGTAATACATAACTTTGTTCCCCATTTTTCCACCCTAAATCATGGTATTTTTCTTCAAATGAAATGGATATAAACGATAAGAATACTTGCCAAATAAAACATATTTTTAACACGCTTTTATTAGCTTGGGTTGTATGTATGTATGTATGTAACGGTTTCTTTGAGCATAATTTTCACCAATTGCCAGAAGTCTGATTAATTTGAAACTTTGCACACGTATCAAGGATGGATGACAATGCACTAATATGAAAAATAAGGAATTTGTTAAAAAAAAAACTAAAAAACGCGCTTTTTTAAAAAATCCAACTAAAAAAGTACAAATAAGAAAAAGAATGCGATTAAAAAATCTTGATTTTTAGTTTTTTTAACTATTATTTATTATAAATCGGTTAATAAATAACGAAATTCAAGTACAATCGAATTAAAAATCTCCTCCTGTTTTGAAAACTGTTGAAGATAATATCTAATTTTATTTTCAAATTATGTGCGACTTCGTCCGTGTGAATTATAAGAGGAAACAAGACTTCATACAGCGTTAATTAAAACCGAACATATGTTTTTTTATTTTTATACTATGTCCGGAACACGTCCACGTAAATTTTGAGTGACGAAATAATTATATGCACTATAAAAATTCAATAGAAAATAATATTCTTTTCCTAAACTATTTGTACCCGCGACTTCGTCCACATGAATTTTTAGAGCAGAAATCTAAAACACAAAACATAACACAGTTTCGATTGAAATAAACAATAATCTGGTGTCAAACAGAGACAGAAAGTAGTTCAAAAATTGTGTACCAAAAATGCTAAAAAATATAAAAATATTATCAAATTCCGCTTCTCGTTTTTTAAATCCGGGGTTCGAGTAGAGCTTTGATTTTTCGCTTTGTTTATTAAAAAATATTTACCACCACTCATTTTTATATGGTATCACAACACAGTGAAATAATGCAGGGTGAACTTGGAGCAATAATCAATCACTGCAAAATAACACGTGAGATAAGCACAAATATGTAGTCATTCAATACAACACCTTAAAGTCCTACTACTGGTAGGCAGAGACCCTACAAAATGTGTAATAAAAAATCTCATGGACAAAACTCATTGACGTGTGGTTCAGCTCAGTCATTTCGTTAAACCACGACATGGATAAAATAAAAACTGTTTTCATTAGTCATTTACGTCCAGTTCAGCTCGGACAGTTCCTCTATCCATGACCACAGCATATAGTTCTACAGCTAGGCTGACCTAGCTGAACTAATGCTGTGGGCATATAGTTCAGCTAGGTCAGCCTTACAGGGAATGCCTAAAAAGAAAGAAACTTAATCGAAAACAAATATTAAGTTTAACGTTTGCTTTATAATTAATAATGGTAATTTGGTAAATAAGAATGAGTATTTATAAGCTATTTAATGTTTTATTCTATTCATGTTATGATAAATATGCTATTATCATGTCACAGAAATAATTAGGAACATATTATTATTACGTTTACGTATGTATTTTTTTGAATTTGCATCTAAATATACAATGAATACTTAAATGTTGAAGAATTTTTAAAAGTAAGAGATTAGTATTTTTACTCAAATACATATCAAACGATTTCATTTTACTTTTTAAAAATATTTTGTTACAAAATAAATAAATAGCGAAATACATAAATATTTACACAATCTTACGAATAAAAAGTTCCGAAAATCAAGCTGTGTATGTACATCATATACATATTTAAAAAAAAACTTACCGATTACGCGCCAACCGATTCCCAACTCCAAATTAAAAAAAAAAACACCAACGAACAAGGACAGACGAAATCAAATCGCTTCGAAAACTTTTCCGCCACAGATAACACATACGGTATAGGTAACGTAACGATTATGCCGGAGTGTGACGCGCGGACGTCCCCTGCGTGTGGTCGCAGTCGATTTTCAAACACACTGAAGGTTTCTGAATGGACGGCCAACGCCGCGCGGTACGCTCATGCGCGCTTATACGGCTGAAAAACTATTCCTAGCTTTTACTTCTAAATGAAAACAATTACATTTTGTTGAGGAATGACTGTAATTTTATTTTAGTGTATTGTAATATTATATTCTACTATACTAATACTGACGTTGTAGAAGAAATTGATCAAAATCTTACATAAATTAAATTAAATTGAATTATATTAAAAATAATTTGCGATAATAATTACAACATAATGTAAATAAAATAAAATAAAATCTAACGACTACCTAATTGTGTGATTCGAACGCCTTAATCCTAATATATGCCTTAAATTTTGGTAAGCTGCTCGTACCTAAATTACCTTTAAAAATTGTAAGCACCTATTGTTCGTTGGTTCGTTTAATTAACGGGTTACATTAAATACTGCTATTTCATTCAATATTTTCGTGGTCCTCAAATATATTATACATAAAATAATATATGTTTATATAGCTATGTTTTATCGATTACTAAATAAACTGTCAATTGTTAATTGCAAAAAATACAATAATTTTGCAACTCTAAGTATCAACTTGTGGTGGAAATTTTAACGAGTTAAGACATTTTCACAATAATTTCCTCATTTATTAAAGTATTTTGGGGGAGATACCAACGCCGTTTGTAGTGTAGAAATGATTAATATCGTTTTCGTTGAAAAGGTGTGGCGTATTTTAATAAATTATTATCGGGGAGGATCCCCGCCACACCCACTTCTAGTATAAAGTCATTATTTATTTATTATTATTTTTAGTATATCGTTTTCGGTGGAAACAGACGTTTATACATATATTTGAAATAGAGTGCTTCTTGAGGAAGGTTTTAGTGCATTCACAAAAAAATATTATTAAAAAAAACATATAATAAAAACAACATAAATTGATGTTTCTAATTGTTAGTTTTTGCAACTAGGTAATGACTGGATGCTTTTTTCTGCGTTCGTGGGGGCCAGGCCACTTTTGCTCTACCCATTCAAGGAATGACAACTAACATTCATGAGACTTCATGATACATTTCTCTAAAGCATTACAAGTTATCGCCTGAAAAGGAAATGGAAATAAAAATCTATTCCTGGCTCGCAGTCTAATAGGTACGTAAAAGTCTTCAGTGCCTTAAATAATCCATAATTTATCTGATTTTAATTATAATTTTCAAAACGACGTTCTCGATATAAACAAGTTCACGGTCGCGGTTAGACTATTACCCCTAAAAGTAGGGTTGCCAAATACCTGGAAAATTTTGAAAATTCCCGATTATTTGTTTCTCTATCAAATTTCTGGTACGCTTAACTAACCCTAAATATTTTTGTCAAACAATAATCCAACGTTTAATCGAAGCCGCCGGGGACGAGAGGACTTGGAATAAAAAGGTCGAATTGGCCTTTGGATTGTTTAGGTTAGGCTTTTATTATTAGTTTTAAGATTTTTATTATTATAATCATTGTAATTAAGTATATTCATTGTTCAGACTAAATTCACGGTCATGGCATTACATAGTTGAATATTTTAAACAGATCTTAACATTTATGGACTTTAATATTAAGTATAATATTTATGGTGATTGATGATTATTTTGATGACCAATGAGAGGTTTTGGTTTGTTTTACTTAAGTATTGTAACAACATCTATTACGAAGTAAATTATTTCATAAATTAAAATTGTGTTTGGTGTGATGTAATTTAGGACCACGGTAATATATTTATTAAATAAATAACAATTTTGTAACATTTTAAATATTTGTAACAATTGTTTTCTTTAAACGATGGCTCACGCACACTTGTAGGGTTAGGTATGGTGACAATTGTTTTACGTTCAAAAAGAGCCGTGTACTTCAATAAACACCATTTGACCATTAAATTAAAGCATGGTGTGTTAGTTTTCATATGATTTATCCATCTTATAAAATTTGTTTGCTTTAATTTTAAATTTTATTTTCATTTTCTTTGACTGAATTTAAACGTAGTTACCTTGTATTTTACCTTAAGATATTATTTATATTTGTGTATCAATATTTTTTAAATATAGCTATAGTTATGTAATTGAATATTCGTTTTAAATTCTTTAAATTAAGCGTAATAAAATAAACCAATTTTGACGTAATATTCAGCTTGTCCTTGTTAAATTCAAAAAGAAGGAAAGCAATTAAGGCATATCCAGTAAATGGTGGTTTTACATATGGCAACCCTACAACACCTACTGTTTTGGCAAAGATTACAAACCCGTAAGTAACGTCACCCACATAGTTTTATTATTTATCGCCGCCCACTGAACATATTATACAAATATTTTAGTTTTGCGTTGACAAAGCCATTTCGCCATAATTAAAGTTCTTTCCTCCGCCCATAATAATAATCATTCAGCTATATTTATTATAGTCACGCATGATTATAATAAAAAAAGAGTAATAACTGGAAGTTATACTAAATAAAGTGAAGGAAAATGCGAAAATACACACAGATTTTTATTTTTTTTACGTGAGAAGAGTATGCTTAACTGTACATTAAATTGTAATTAGATTAAGTAGATATATAAGATCTTATGTAGGCGTTCTATAATTCTTAGTAAGAATAAAGTTTCTTAAAGTATAAGAGTAGCAAACGAGCATGCAAACAACCTGATGTTAAGTAATCGCAGCCCATAGACATCCACGTACAACCACAAACATGACTGAAATCTAAGTTCAAATGTAGATACGTTGCTATTCCTGACGACTAAGATGGTCGCCGCGCTTCAAAGTGTAGGCAACCGCACCTCTCCAACCGAAACAAGTAATGCTTTACGGCGGATTAAGAGTGCGGCGGTGGTACCTCCCCGATCGAGCTATAATTCTCCCATCTTTAGGAATGCTTATCTACGGTGATCAATCTATTGGATACACCGAGACATGAAATTTATTCATAATTTAGTTATTCACTCGACTGTGTTAATAACAGTTTGAGCTCCGATGAAGACGATCGATCGATGCTTACTAAGTTATGTTTGATAGATAAGTTAGTGATACAGCAAGAATTACCCAAATCGGTCTGGTTTCAAGACCAAGCTATTGGGAATTCTGATAAGTCTCATAGTTTTAACAATTCAATGGAGTCCCAATTACAGTGATATATGTAGATTTACTTAGTAAAACAACAAATAGTAAAGTCTATTGTTAAAACTATAAAATGAAGAGATTACGCTATTTCTAGGATTGTAATGCGTCCCTGTAGCGCGGGACCAGAATAGCGCTACGGTATCTCCTGCCTGTCGTAAGAGGCGCCTAAAAGGAGGACGCTTGCCGAGATTTGGCACCTGGCCCTTTCGTTGGAAAGGGTTCAGGTGCCTCGAACCAGTCGC